>APFE031148348.1:30135-40415 GCA_000404065.3 Pinus taeda | reverse complement strand
GGATCTATCACGATCCACTAGTCTTTATCCACCAATAGATCCTCCATCTTAAGTTTCCATAACTCAAAACTCTCACCATCAATTTCTCGATCTCTATCTTTCCACTACTCACCATCTTCTTTCGCCACCAGAATTGATCTCGCAGATCTCCCACTGAACAGGGTCTACCACAGGCCCGAGCGAAACCCCTCAGCAACAAAGGCGTCCCCCTGAAGCCAAAATAGATCTAATACCAAATGTAGGTTTTAACCCCGTACAAAAATTACCTGCATACGAATTCTAAAACACAGAAAATAAACAATGCAAGAGCATAACACATAAAACACATATACACAGAGATTTTCCCCTGGATCCCAAAACCTGGACTACTAGCTTGATTTTTTATTATATTCCTTTCAATGTTACAATACATATTTATACATGCCGAAGCATCCAATACCATGGGCCAAAAACCATCGCGTCCAAAAAAACATGTGCGAAAATCATGCACAAAACCATAGGTGGGTTCGCCCAACCTAACATAGGGTCCAAAACCAAAATTTTCTGGGGCGCTGCCCCGGACCCCATAAAGTGGGTTTACGGGTGCCCTTCAGTACTTTTTGATGGAAGTCAACCAAAATGTAGTCTTCCTCTAACGCAAGCAACTACGTGAGGCGTTCCTCCATGATGTCACAATCTTCCATCTCAGTTATTGTTGCGTTACTTAGGTTGGGCACTGTGTGTTCCATCGACATTACTGCTTCTTGTCCATAAACCAGTTGAAAGGGTGTTTGGCCAGTCAATTTCTTATAGGTAGTCTTATAGGCCCATATAACTGCTGGTATGTTCACATCCTAATCATTCCTATTAACATTGCATACCATTGTGAGGGAATTCTCCAAGATATTTTTGAAAGCTTCAACAGTGTCATTTGCCTGGGGGTGACATGGTGTACTGTTTTAATGGTACATCTTGAACTCTTCTGTTAAAACAACGATTGTCTCATTCAAGAAGTGTGACCCTCTGTCACTCATCAAACTTTTCGGGCATCCAAACCTTGATAGAGTAAACTAAAATATGAACTTTGCAGTAGTGTCCGCACTACAGTCCTTCACAGGTTGTGCCTCGACCCACTTGGTTAAGTATTCTGTCACAGTGATAATATAACATGCCCCCGTCTTTTTTCCGGGTGGCTGAATAGGTCCAACAAATTAAATTTCTCATTTATCAAATTATTGTAACGTGACATGTGGATTCAATATAATTTCAGTCATTCGCGATGGTTTCCCAGTCCTTTGACACACATTGCACGCACTGCAATATTATTTGGATTCTTTATGTATTGTTGGCCACCATAGTCCTATACGTAGGATCTTCTGTGCAGTAGAGTTACCTTCATAGTGTCCTCTAGTGACACCGCTATGTGCTTCAGCTAGAATACTGTGTCTTTCGTATTCAGGCACATATCAGCGTAGAACTTCATTCGACCCCATCTTATATAATTATCCTGCAATTACAGAAAAATTGGTAGCCTTCACATCTAGTTCCTTCTTTTGTTGCATCGTATACCCTTCGGGAGCTATGCCAATAGATAAAAACTGAATGATGTCTGCAAAATGCTTGTCCACAACCCCGATAGTGAAGACTTGCACATCAGGTAATCCTTCCTCAATATTTGTAGGTTCTTCGCCATTTTTTATCTGAGAGAGGTGGTTTGGTCAAGCATTCAATCTCTTGGGCTTCACTATGACTTCAAAATCATATTATTGGAAAAGGAGAAACCACCTACAAAATTCCCCCCCCAACACAGGCTTATTGATGAGGTACTTCAAAGTAGAATGGCCTGTGTACATCTTAAAATGTGCACCTAGTAGATAATGGTTGAACTTTTGTAGTGCATAAACCATTTCCAAACCTTTTTGCTTTGTGGTTGAGTAGTAACTTTTGGCCTTAGATAGTTTTTGAGTGGCGAAGGAAATCGGGTGATTGATATCTCCCGCCCTTGGTTGTGTTAAGATGACTCATGAAATTTCTTCTTCCAATTTGGGAATACTAGGATTGGTGGTGTAACCATCTTCTCCTTCATAGTAACCAGGCACTTCTGATAATTGTTATCCCAGAAAAACGTAAAATCCTTCTTTAACCACTTCTCCATGGGCGCAATGATCTGTGCATATGCCTTAATAAACTTCCTATAGTACCCAGTATGACCCAATGTCACACTTAGTTGCTTTTGGTTCCTACGGGACTCGATATTGATAATGATGAAGATCTTAGAAGGGTCTACCATCAATCCCTGCTTATGGACAACGTGGCCTAATAGTATTATGCAAGGTACACAGAAAATACATTTCTTTAGGTTCAGAGAGATCTGGTACTTCCTATAGGTATCCAACATTAGGTACAAACTAGAAGCATGCTTCTTGACCATCCCAAACATTGTCCAATAATCGAAGTAGACTTCCAAACACTTATGAATGAACTCCTTAAATGCTGCAACAACCACCCTAGAGAAAATTGCAGTAGAATTTTTTAGTCCGAAAGGCATAATTGTATACCGGAATGACCCCCATTTTGTAGCGGAGGTAGTCTTGTTTCTATCCTTCGACGCGAGCTTAATTTGGTGGTATCCCTAAAATCCATCTGTAAATGAGTAAGCTTCATGTCCATCGAAATTCTTGAGAACTTCATCTGTAAAAAACATAGGGAATGGATCATGGACACATGCATCGTTTAGATTCTATAGATCTATGCAAATCCTGATAGCACCTTTTGCTTTCTTCTCTTGGACCACCATAGGACTGACCCACTCAAATTCCTCTATAGGCTCAATTATTCCCGTCGCAATAATTTTATCAAGTTCGTATCGTACCTTTTCCTTGTATTTGGGGTTCAACTGATATGGGCACTACTTAACTGGCTTCACATCGGGTTTTAAATTGATCTTCGTCACCCTCAAGTCTCCTACTATCCCCTTCAAGTAAGAGAACTTGGTTGGAAATAAATCTTGATATTCATGTAATAATTTAGCTACCTTATCAACTATATCTTCATCCCAATAGTCGCCAATGTTTGTGAATTTTGGTTCTACCTTTGGACCAATGTTCACCTGCTTTGTGTGCACCAATTGTGAAATATCAGGGATCTTCGCACTAGGTCCCCCAACTTCACGTTGTCCTTTAGATTCATGGATACTAATATTTCATGGATCCTCACAACTTCTTTTGTTGTAACATTGTAACATTCTAAAGCATTCTACAACTACGTATTCCAGTCAGGCTATACCCATGTGATAGTTTCAATGGGTGTTTGGAAGACTTCTACTTTAATCTCATGAAGTGATTCATTAATGCCTGTGAACCCATCTTGAAAACTAAACGTGAGAATGAATTTTTTTTTCATCTCATCCCAATCAGCGGTCCTATGTCGTAGCTCTGTTTCTAAATACCAGTTCTTCAGGATAATATCCAGGGTTTGAATAAAGATATGCCCCCACTCAAGTTGAGGTATTTCACCCCATGCCTTAGTCCACTGTGCCAGATGTCCGCGTGGATCATCCTTCACTATGTATTTTTTAGTGAGTTAGGTGCTCGCGTAGCCAAACCTTAATCACATCATTCGATGATATTCCTTCCAGTCACCAAAATTATCCATGTGCGTACCCCACCATCTTGTAGGTGTAACTCTTAATGCTATATCTAAGGCCTAGAACTGATGTTCCTCTGCTACATCCCTTTCAAAATGTTTAAGAAATATATTGACGTCACCCAAGCCATCATAATAGGGTAACTTACATACCTAAGTAGAGACACAGTATAATTATTTATTACGCTGAATACGTCACAACGTAGAGACCTCATGCAACTGATTCTTCTAGTTTTCCAACTCTTCATTTGATTTTGATTTGCAAGATTTTTCCTTCCCCCAGCTGATCCTTCCATCCGCAGCGAGATTGATCCAATATTCATTTTGCGTTGTTAACTTATATATGTGCTCAATGTCGCCATCTACATAATAGTCACGGTTCAGTTTTGTGTAGCATGCACCTTGAGCTGGATCCAGTGGGACAATTACTCGAAGTTCATTCTTCTCAAATACCATGCTTCACTTCTTTAAGTTGATGTTGGCATTCATGTCAAAAGTCCAATCAATCCCAAGCAACGCTAGGTATGGAATACTATCATTGATGATCTCAATAACTTCAAAATCAACCACTGTTCTTGCACCTTCATTATCTATAGTTACTGCATGTAGGCACCCCATTGGAATTATCTTCTACTGATTCACCATACGTAGTCGAATTGGTGACTATTGTAACTTAGGCTTTCCCATACGTTCCCAAGTCTTCTTCGGTAGTACATTAGCATCAGAGCCCAAGTCTAGGATTACCTCATCCATTTTGAAATCACTGATATGTGTAGTCAGTCACATCTCCCTATCGGTTCTTTTCTTGCTTTGGTTTACCTTATTGACTGTGCGTTGTCCTGGTGATGACTTATCCTTACTGGCACAGTTATCTATCAGCTCCTGCAGTCCCTCTACTGCCTTCTAATCCCTTAGTAACTTCATACAGGTCTACAGAAATGATTTCAACACTATGGGATCTGACTCTTGGGTTGCACTAGCATCTTCAGGTTTCTCCTTTTCCGATGCTATCAACATTGGGTTCTGAGCTGTAGAAGCACCTGGGCCCATAAAATTCTTTCTTGCCTCCATGAATATCTCTTTCTCCTTATGTAAATCAAACCCAACATTCTTCTCAACAGTTTTTCAGAACCATGACTCTTATTCTAGCTGTTTTCCTTCAACCTTGTCTTAACTAGTGGCTACATCACTTCGCGTGACTATGTTGACATTGGGATAGTCTTCGCGGGGCTAGAATCTCATCATTTGGATATTCTGTGTTGGATGATGAGTCTTCTTCTCCCGCATGTTCGCTATTAAGATCAGGCAATCTTCTATAACATGATCAAATTGACGATAGTATTGACACGAAGGGTGTGTTGGATTCTAGTAGTCACACCGAAAGTGGCCTGGTTCTCCACGGTTGTAACAAATAATCTGGTCCCAACCTCTTCCAGCTTCTTGTCCTCGTTCTCTTCCTCATCCTTGAAATCCTCCGCGAGCTGTAGGTGAGCCCTATTTTCTCTGTGCATGGTTTTCAAATTGCATCCTATACAGTGGAGTTTTTTCCATCATTAGTTCATTTCTTCGACAATTCCTCTCATCATGGCTAACTGATTTCCAAAAGTTACAAAAAAATTTCTTTGGAGACTGTATAAACTTCTATAATAAGGAGCAGTTGTCGCTTGAATGATGTCTTGAAACTTGGCAAATACTACACCAGGTACTTGCACCAGTGCTTGATCTAGCGGAAGACTCTGGTTTTAGCGGGTTATGACCTCCCGCAACTATATAATTTTTGAATGTAAGGAATTGATCCTTATGATGACCTTCAACCTTGCATTTTGTGCACCAAACCTCAGAATGTGTCTCTAACTTAACCTCCTTTCCCTTCTTGTTAGGCCCCTATTATACTAGTGTATTCCCTTATTATTATTGTCCTTGTAGCCCCTTATTGTATTTTTGTGCCCATGTTGTCCCCATACTATTATTATTGTGCCCCATAGAAGCCCACTATTGTTATTGTTGTGCCCTTACATTATTGTTGTTATGTCAACTTGACTATATTGTGACCCCTTGGACCTCTATATATAGAAAGGAGGTCTTGTCATTTGTGACATCCAAGAATTGTTTATTTGTGTAATGTAAAGGAGGTTTCCCCCTCGAAGAGGCTTATTTTGAAGTCATTGATCTATCTTTTCTTCTATTTTGTGATCTGGTTGCATAACAATTGGTATCAGAGCTTTGGGATTATACAGTTTCGTTGCTTCAAACAGGCCATCATGGAAGTTTCGCTACAACGTTATTTCTACGATGTTTTAGAAGCTAAAATTAAAACCCATTTGAGCCGAAATCTTTATGAACCTCAAGTATGAATTTTAGATCTTGTAGCACTATATTTTTGGAGATACGATCCAAGGAAGTTAGGGATTGTGTAGGCTCTAGAATTATATTTCAAACTAGTAATTGGGAAAAAATGATCATAACTATCTCTATGAGCATCAAATTGAAATTTCATAAAAATTTACAGAAAGAGGATGAAATTTAGCTTCTTGTGTATCAGTTTCAAGTCCTAAGTTCAAAACAGTGACACATGGCGCTTCGTTCAAGTTCGCTTCATGGAACTAGTCCATAATCAGATCATCGTGGGAGATTTGGAATAACGATTTCTTTGCGAATCCAATCTTGATTGGACTTATGGGATTGGAATGAGGACACATAGGGCTACCATAGGACGAAATTTCAAACCTTGGAGATCTGCAGTTATAGAGATACAACCAATTCAATATCGAGTTCCTACAAAGCCAAAAACGGTGTGTAGTCTTTTTAAAATTTTGCGTAAGTTTGGTTTGAAAAATTAGTTTGATTGGAATTCAAAGGACATGGTGAAGCATAATTATCATTAATTGATGCCCCGAAGAAAGAAAATGGAAACACCTAATAAGAAACCTGAAAGCTCTAGCATGACTCATGAAGAAGAGGATGAAATGCAACATGATATATCAAAATTATGAGACCAAGTGCAACAAATTTCACTCTCACAAAACATAACAGAAGCTAAGATGGATGGTTTAAAGAAAGGCGTGGAAGCTAAGATGGATGGTATAAAGAATGGCATGGAAGCTAAGATGAATGGCATGGAATCTAAGATAGATGGTTTAAAGAATGGCGTGGAAGCTAAGATGGATGACATGAAAGCTAAGATGGATAGTATAGAAGAAAAACTTAAAGGCAACATGGAAGATTTGAAGATAGATCTGACAAATTTGCTACAAGAAATGCTTACTAATGGTGAAAGGGTAGTAAAGGAAACTCATGATGAGAACAAAATAAATGTTAATCATGATTTCATAGACTCTAACATTGGATTGAAAACCCACCATGTTCCAAAGATCGATATGAGGAACTTTGATGGCAAGGATCCCGTAACATGGATACTACAGATGGAGCAATATTTTGATCTCCATAATGTGCAAAACACACAAAAGGTATACATTGCAACTTTATATTTGGAACTCAATCAGTTTGTATGGTATCGATGGCTTTACTCTTGTAAACAAATTGTCACTTGGGAAATTTTTATGGAAGAAATGATAGCACAATATGAGGATACAAAAAGAAACACCTTTTTAGCCAATTGATAAATCTCAAAAAAAAAGTTTCAATGGTGGAGCACATTGAGGACTTCCAAAAATTGAATATAAGGGTAAAATAAATTCTAGAGGAGCATAGGATTGATGTAATCATAGGGAAATTAAAGGATAACATCCAACATGAGGTTCACATTTGGGAACCTGATTCATTAGAGAAGGCATTCAGGTTGGAAAGAAAAATTATGGCAACAAGGAAGCCTACCAATCACAACTATAAAGACGGAAATGTTGTTTCCCCTAGACTTCCACAACCTACAAGGTTGACACCCCAACAATTGGAAGAAAAAAGAGGAAAGGGGCTTTGTTACAATTGTGATAGAAAATACACTAAAGGTCATAAGTGTGCTGAGAAGAATTTATTTTACATATATTGTGAAGAGGAAGAAGAAAAGGAATAAGAAACATCAAAGAAGAGGATACACACTGGGAATAAAGCCTAGAGAAAGAAGAAATGAATCCAACCATATCTTGTAATGCATTGGTCGGAATAACTACTCCTAAAACTATCAAGATAGAAGGGCATATCAAGAAGAAAAAGGTAATAGTGTTGACTAATTGGGGTGGTACCCATAATTTTATTCATTGTAAGATAGTGAAGGTATTTAATTGCTTCCTATGTCCAACACCAGAGTTTCAAGTGATGGTTACAAATGGAAGAACCATAAAGTGCTCTGGAAAGTTCCATAATATAAAGCTATCCATGGGATAATATGTGTTGAATAGTCCAATTCTTTCCATTCCAATGGGTGGTGTTGGGTCCAATGGCTACAATATTTGGGTACAATAGCTTTTAATTTTCAAGAAATTTTCTTGAAATTTTGTTCAGAAGGAAAGAAGTTGAATTAAGGGGTATCACAAGGAAACTGGGAAATAGAATCAGCTCTAACAGCATGAAAAAGTTTCTAAAGAAAGAATAACGTGGCATAATTGCACAATTATGTTCTCTAGAGGTTACCATGTCGAAATTATCTATTTCTCTAGATCTCCAAAAAGTCTTGGACAATCATTCCAAGGTATTTGAGACTCCCAAAGGCCTCTCACCTATTCATGATCATGATCATTCTATTCATTTGATTCAAGGAAGTGTTCCTCCAAAAATCAAGCCTTACATATATCCCTATGCCCAAAAGAGTGAAATTAAATGTATGGTCTTAGAAATGCTAGAGGTTGGTATAATTCAACGTAGTCAAAGTTCTTTCTCTGCACCAGTAGTATTGGTGCACAAGAAGGATGAATCATGGCGCATGTGTCTAGATTATAGGGAGCTCAGCAAGCTCACTATTAAAGATAAATTTCCCATTCCTATCATTGATGAATTATTGGATGAATTGCATGGAACAATTGACTTCACCAAGTTGCACCTTCATTTAGGATATCATCAAATCAGAATGAAGACTAGAGACATTCTGAAAACAACATTTAGAACTCATGAGGGTCATTATGAATTTTTGGTCATGCCTTTTGGCCTTACCAATGCACCTTCTACATTTCAAGGTTTGATGGTTTCCATTTTCAAACCCTTCCTTCGAAAATTTTTGTTAGTATTTTTTATGATATACTAATCTACAACAAGTCTTGGAAGGATCACATTCAACATGTTGATAGAGTGCTCAAACTATTGGAGGAGAAACAATTATATGCAAAAACCTCCAAATGTTTCTTTGGAGTACAAGAGGTGAAATATTTGGGTCATATTTCATCTCATGAAGGTGTTAAGGTAGACACTAGAAAAATTAAAGCCATTAAGGAATGGAAAATCCCCACATCCATAAAGCATCTGCGAGGATTTATAGGGTTGATAAGGTATTATCGCAAGTTTGTTAAGAATTATGGGAGAATAGCAGCACCTCTAACAACATTACTGAAGAAAGATGCATGTTCTTGGACTCCAGAAGCAATGAAATCCTTTGAACATCTTAAAGAGGCAATGTGCCAAGCATCGGTCTTATCTATGCCAGACTTCACAAGAACTTTTATTGTAGAATGTGATGCCTCAGGAAATGGAATTGGTGTTGTTTTAATGCAAGAAGAAAGACCCATTTCTTTCGAAAGTCGTCCAATCAAAGGAAAGTATTTACACAAAGCTATTTATGAGAAGGAAATGTTGGAAATACCACATGCACTTAAAAAATGGTGACATTACCTAATGGGAAGACACTTCAAGGTAAAAACAGATCATGATAGTGTTAAATACTTTTTAGAACAAAGATTATCTTCAGAAGAACAACAAAAATGGGTCAAAAATATGTTGGGGTATGACTTTGAAATCGTCTACAAAAAAGGGAAGAAAAATATTTTTGCACATGCACTCTCAAGAAAGGACGAGGATGTGGAAGCATTGCTTTGCGCCATTTCTATTATCCAACCAGATTGGATAAATGAAGCAAGCCGGATGAATAGAAGAATGACAAAGAAGTGTGGGCACTCATTACAACAAGACCCGAGTACATTTGATACATTTAGCTGGAAAAAGGATTAATTATGGTACAAAGATCTCTTATACCTCTCTAAGAATTCCCAACTCAAACAAAATATTCTTATGGAATTGCACACCTCTCCCTTAGGAGGACACTTAGGATTTTTAAGAAATTACCATAGGGTTAAGAAGGATTTTTTTTGGGATGGCCTTAAATATGATATTCAAAAGTTTTGGTGGAATGTTTGGTTTTCCAACAAAATAAAGTTGAAACAATTAAGACCCTAGGTCTATTACAACCTTTATCCATACCAAGTCAACATTGGGAGGAGGTTTCAATGGATTTTATCATAGGTTTACCCAAGTCCGAAGGAAAGAGTGTCATCATGGTGGTAGTTTATGGACTTACAAAGTATGCACACTTTTGTGCATTATCTCATCCCTTTAAAGCCAGTACAATTGCTACTGCATTTATGGAAACAATTCAAAAGCTACATGGAAACCCAAAGATTATTGTAAGCGACAGAGATCCCATTTTCACTAGAATTTTTTGGGCATAATTATTTTCTTGTTTAGGTACTCAGTTAGCTCATAGCTCATCGTATCAT
>APFE031148348.1:12797-29853 GCA_000404065.3 Pinus taeda | reverse complement strand
TTTATGGATATCATCCACCATCCATCACATCATATTTAAGAGAAAATTCTAAGGTTCAAGCAATGGAAGATCACATCGGGCATCAACAGAAAGTTCTCAAACTCTTAAAGGATAACCTCACTTTGGCACATAATAGAATGAAACAACAGGTATATCAACATCGCAACAAAATACATTTTTATGTAGGTGATTGGGTATTTCTACGGATACAACGATACAAACAAATGTCCCTCAAACAAGCTAAGAAGGATAATAAATTATGACCAAAGTATTATGGTTCATGCAAGGTGTTGCAAAAGATTGGTACTATGGCATAAAAATTAGAGCTTCCTACAACTTCTCGAGTGCACCAAGTTTTACATGTTTCATGCTTAAAGAAGGTTATAGGTGACAAGCTCCCAGTCCGAACAATATTTCCAGAACTTCATAAGGAAGGAAAAATCATATTGGAACCTGAAGCAGTCACAGAAACAAGAACTCGACAGCTACGAAATCGATCAATTTCATAGTATCGCATCAAGTGAAATAACCTACTCACTGAAGATTCCACATGGGAGGATGAGAATTTTATACAGAAGCATCAAGAACTACTCAAGTGTTGAGGACAACACTTTTCTGAAGGAGAGGGGCATGTTAGGCCCCTATAATACTAGTGTATTCACTTATTATTATTGTCATTGTAGCCCCTTATTGTATTGTTGTGCCCATGTTGTCCCCATATCGTTATTATTGTGCCCCATAGAAGCCCACTATTATTATTGTTGTGCCCTTACATTATTATTGTTGTGTCGAATTGACTATATTGTGACCCCTTAGACCCCTATATATAGAAAGAAGGTATTTTCATTTGTGACATCCAAGAATTGTTCATTTGCATAATGTAAAGGAGGTTTCCCCCTCGAAGAGGTTGAGTTTGAATTCATTGATCTATCTTTTCTTATATTTTGTGACCTGGTTGCATAACACTTCTTCAGATCCTACAACTTCATATGCAGGCTTGCTAGCTGCGCATGGATCTGTTGAACTCCTACATTCGTATCCTGGATCAGTGAAGCTTCTAGCTACATCACGATATCTAATGCTTCGGCCTAAGACCTAACATTTTGTTGAGATAATGGTGATCTTAAGTGAGGTAATAGCGAAGCTATGTACCAGGCCCTATGTTATTCATTTGAGATATGAAGGTTAGCTTGACTTAGTAAGCACTTCAGTCACTGATATATATCCCATGAAGATTCATTAATCCTATGCTTAATCTCCTTTATCTTAGACACACACTGAGATTTCAACTTTGGCTTCATAAATTCTGCGTTCATCGAATCCTTTGTGTTAGCCAATGAAGCAGGTGCATCGTGTTGTATTTGATATACCAGGTAAGTGCCATGTCCTGTAGCATTGTAACCAATTGCACTTTCTTCATATCATCATCATTGATTTGTTTTGCTTTCCACAGCTTCTACGGAGAACCAAAACTGCTCGGGATCCTCTCATCCCTAACCCCTGAATATAGGCATTTTTACAGTATTTGTCATACTGAATAGCATAGGTGGAGGTGGAGGTGTAGGTGTATGAGGTGGAGGCAAAGGTGGAAGTGGAGTGGTATGTTCAGTTCCAGAAGTACCCTGATCTACAGTCTGCACCGCACCTCTGGGCATACTAGGGTTACCTCATTCTTCTTCACTTCCAGACTCTCCCAATAAGGGATTGTATTCACTTTCGACAAATTTGTCTTGATCTACTTTGAATTGATTTCCACTTCACGTAGATCCAGTTGGACCCCTCTTAAACATTAAGGTAAAGGCATAACCCACTTTTTTCACAAAAGAATTTTAATCTAGGTTTTTTAGTGATTTTAGGTACTTACCTCTTGGACCCTTGGAGAATAGTCGTTCAACTTCGCTATAGGACACATATATGTCTATTGAAAATTTAGTGATGAAACCACCCAAGATACTATCAATCCAGTAACCAATCGCGCTCGCAATCTTATAATCATATCTTTCAATTCGCTTAACTAATTCTGGAGTCCACATAATAGGATCGTCGTGCTTATGAGTAGGTTCGCTATCTGCTAATTTGGATAACCACTTGTATAATTCACAAGGGAACGATGAAAATAAAACTTTGTGTACTTCTGTGTAAAGATACCTTTATAACCACTTTTCTTTTGATAAGGCAGACTCCTTTCTCCTGGCTTGCAAATTGCAACTTCTCATCTATCAACTTCTCGATTTCCTTCTTAGTCAGTATCCACTTATTCCACATCACAGATCCCTCAAATATATCCCGGTCCCAACAACAGAACCATTTGTTTTCTTGAGGGGGCTTGGGCCCAAATTCAGGGTTAGCTATGCTAACCAACAAAACCATACACTATCGGCCCTTTCAGCAACAACCCACATAGCACAAGTTATAGTCCCACCCGAGAAAGTATTGGGGGATGCTAGAACCAGGCTTCTGCATCCAGAAGGCTATGTGATATGGTTTAGATTATTTTCAGTTAAAGAAAGTTATAAGCTTCACGTAACTATCTAGTCATGCATAAAATAACATCTAACATTTGATCTGAATCTTCGCGGAGCAATTAATATAAAATACAGGTAAATATCATTCAGTTGTGCATAAATATAGAAAATACACAAGTGCAAACAAATAGACACAAATTTGCATCAAATTTCTTTCTATTACTTCAGATCTTCCTTATACAACCTTCCAGACCCTGTGCACATAGCTGCAGGGGCTCGCGTACTCAGCTGCGAACTTACTAAGGTCTCTTTGCAATCAGCTATAGGAGCCTCCCCCTTTGCCCAAAACATAGAAAGGTCTACAATTACATGCCCAAAATCATATCATAACATGAAGTACTCAATTCCATTAAACTTGCTAAGACATCCCTTTATATCCTTTACCCTTACAATACCATGGGCGGATCTCAAAACAATACCAACATATAAGGAGTTTTGACCTTCCTAAAACCCCTTGGCTCCAATTTGACCTGTGCTACTCATGCTCCTCTCCTCAAAATGTGGAGATTTACAATATTTTAACAAAATTGACCCAGGGGACCCCATCCGAACAATCTAGTGGATCTGGGTTTCCCTCTACTGTTGTATGGATCTATAGATCTGATTGATTTGTATATGTTGCAAACATATGTATTGAGCTCATTGTACTCTCTGCTGAATTGTTTTTATGACGATCAATTAAAGAAGAATATTTGAAAGGGTTTACCCCTTATGGGGTTTTTCCTTGGTCTTTGACCAATATGTTGTCTCTTATGGTTGTGTTGTTGTCTTGTTTGTCACTGCATATATTGTTCTTTCTTCATATACGTTTATGATTGATTATACTGCTAATAATTGGATGCATTATTAATGAAAAAGTAAATTGGGCTAAAGTAGTTGATACAACATAGAGCAATCAGAAAAGTTAACACCAACATTTTTAAAATAATACATGTATGCCCAATAAGCATAGAGGGCTATGCAAAATTATCTATGCTTATTCTCCTTAAGGATATCTTGATTTATTTAAACGGGTAATACCCTCAGAGCACTACTTAGATAAGGACCATTTACATGTAACACACTAACTATAGGAGGAGAAAATAAAAACTAATAACCAACTAATGTAGGCCAAATAAGAGACCATAACATAAAATAAAATAGAATTCCATTAGGATAGGAAGATTTGGAAATATATGTAACGGTAATTCAAGAAAGAAGACATGTAATATAATTAGTAGTTTAGATTTTGTCTTAAAATAAATTTATATAAATTGTTTCCTTACGACATATTTTTTCAAATATTGTCATGGTAATTTAGTATTCATCAAGAGAGTTGTTACATGTGGTATTGAAGCCTCAGGTTACAACATTTTGGCCTATTTAAGGAAAAACATAAATAATAACAAGTAATGTTTGTGTTTCATGGAGAGGGAAAAGAAGAATTATAAAACGTGACGACACCACCTGCAGGACCAAGTTATGCACTCTTACCATAACCAAACCATGAGAAGTGGGTGCAGCTAGGTGAAGAACCTCAATCCATATTTTCTATGTTGTTTGAAACAATGCAAAAATTGAGGGTAGAAATATCCAACATAAGGGATGATAATGAAAAATTAATGATAGATCAAGAAAGAATAATTAAGAGTATAACTGGTAGGAAAAATCAAATGGCCTTATCACCAACCCCTGATAATTGAAATAGAGCAAAATCACATAGGAAGAGGCAAGATAGTCTCTGTGAGAAAAGTCCTAAACCTAATCCTTAAGGTGATAAGGGAAAAAAAGAAGAATCTAAGAACGTCTCTCAAGGAAAATCATTTAAACCAGTAAAAGGATAGAAAACAGAGCTTCAAGGGGAGTTTAAGAAGATAAAACCCCTGGTGTTCGATGGTGAATTAGAAGGAGAAGCTGAGGCATGGATAATGAATAATAAAAAGTATTTCAATATTTGTGAGTATGGCCATAATTTGAAGGCTCATCTAGAAATCTACCAACATCATGGAAAAGTGACTTTATGCTGGGAAGAAATTAAAGCACTTCATGGGATTGATGAGCAAGAGATAACATGGGAAAATTTTCAGCAAAATTTTAAAAATAAATACCTTGTTGAGTTCTATTATGATGACAAATCCAAGGATTTCCATGACCTCAGATTGGGTCAACTGACTATGATGAGTATGTTGTGAAATTCACCTCCTTATTGAGGTATGTTCCTTATATAAGAGAATAAAAGGCCAATGGAAAACATTTTATAAGCAATCTGCCAATGTCTATCAAAGAGCATTTAGAGTTTCATAACCCTAATATCATGGATGAATCCATCTGTAAAGCGTGGCTTTTATATTAGAAGTCAAAATAGAAAGGAGAAAATAATCAATATTGGATAGGTAAGAAGGGTTAGAAGTATCCTCTGAATAGTAAATATAAATACTACAGGGTCTAAAAGTTTTAGCAAATGGAAATAGAGTAAATTTACTAGAAAGGGTCAGCAAAAAATCTCAACCTCAGAATGGTTCCAAACAACCAGAAGAATTAGGTAAATTTGATGTTGGTAAAGTGCAGAAATGACCGATACATTGTTGGGGTTATAGTGAAACACATTACCTTAGAGGCTATCCTTAATGTGAGAAGACATAGTAGGTATAAAATCTTCAAGAGGGATCTACATTGAAAGATGGCGTCAGATGTATGCCCAGAATAAATATTTCTATAGAGAACCACCAAGCTGAGCATCAATCTACAATGATTGAAATAGAAGGTACACTTTACAATCATGTTGTGTCAATTTTAATATACCCCATGGAAAGTTTAAGCTAATCAACCCCAAATTAGTATAATTATGTTGATTATAGTTTAATACATTTAAGAACCCATGGTTGGTTCATTTGGCCATTGGAGCAAAAATAAGAGTGATGACAAGAGTTGCAAAGTGCTTAGTAGAGTTGGTGGGACAACTGACAGAGATAAATATGAATGTTTTACACTAGGCTCTTACGACATCTAAATAGGTTTGGATTCATTGGAGGAACGTTGGTCTATCATAAATTGTAAAGACAAGATTAGTAGTTAGGTTAAAAAAAGAGGTGTTAGGCATCAGATTCAAGGAATAACAAGACTTGTAAGGTTAAGGCACATTTCATCATCACAGCTGACGAAATGTATTAGAAAGGCTGCCAAGTTTTCATATTTCAAGTAGTATATTCTAAATCTATGGAAATTTCAATGAATTTGGAAAATCTTGTTATTGTTCAAGATTCTATAAATGTATTCCCTGAGGAGATTTTGGGACTTCCCCCTAAACGAGACATTGGTTTTATAGTTGATCTAGTTTTAAGGGATAGACCTGCGTCTAAAGCATTATATTGCATGAGTATACCATAATTAATTGAGTTTAAAATGTAGTTGCAAGAAATATTAAACAAAAGTACATTCTCCCCAATGTATCACCTTGGGGAGCTCCTGTACTTTTTGCCGAAATGAAAGATCGTACTTTGAGATTATGTATTTATTGTTGACAATTTAATAGATTAACAATTAAAAACAAGTATCCACTACCCTAAATCAATGATTTGTTTGATTAGGTTAAGGGCACATCCATATTATTTAAAATTTATTTGTGCTCGGGATACCATTGAATACAAATTAAAGAAGAAGATATTTGTAAGACTACAATTAGGACACAATATGGGCACTATGAGTTTGTGGTCTTGCCTTTTGGGCTTATTAATGCCTCGACGACTTTTATGTGCTTGATGAAAAACATATTTCACCCATACTTAGATAAGTTAGTGCTAATATTTATTGATAATATATTAGTTTAATCAAATACTCTAGAGGAGCATAAACAACACCTACAAATGGGACTGCAAAATCTACGTGATAATTGATTGTATGCTAAATATTGTAAGTGTGATAACTTTAAGGACCAAATAAAATATTTGGGGCATGTCATCACCTAAGAAGGGATAGTCCTGGACCCATAAAAGATAAGGAAAATTATGGAATGGCTCATTCCTAAGAATGTTGTAGATATTAGGTCCTTTATGGGTTTAGCAAGCTACTATCATCATTTTATAGTTGGGTTTTCAGGGGAAGCATACCCCATTACATCATTGCATGATAAAGGGAAACCATTCAATTGGAACCTGGCTTGCAAAGAAAGTTTCGATCAACTGAAACATTTGTTAACTACAATCCCTATTTTAAGAATTGCAGACCCTAAAAAAATGTTTGTAATTTGTACAAATCCTAGTCAGGAAGGAGTAGGGGGAATGTTGATGCAAGAGGGATGGTTAATAGCCTATGAGTCCCAGAAAATAAATGAGTAAAAAAAAAGGTATTCATCCTATGATCTAGGGTTAACAGTGGTGACTCATGCTTTAAGGGTGTGGCAACATTATCTTTTAGGGAAGAAGTTTACCTTGATGATTAACGATAGTAGCTTGACAAATTTATTTAAGCAACCCACACTTAATGCCTAGGAAGCACGGTGGACCTATTTTAAGCGAGTTTGACTTTGACATTAAGCATTTGAAAGGAAAAGAAAACTGAGTAACATATGTCTTAAGTATGAAAGTGAATTTTATCTATGAGATTTCATTTAGTCAAGAAAAAATTGATATTTAAGATCAAATTAAAGATGCATCCTCAAAATATCATTAATATCAATTTCTACAACATAAAATTACGCAAGAAAATAACATTGAGAGGTAGTTAGGATATGACATTAATAATAATGGCTCTTTGATTTATAAAAACAAAATTTATTTACTAGATCAACAATCTATAAAATAATTGATTTTGGATGAGTATCATAAAATCCCTTATGTTTCCCACCCTGGGTATTAGAAATTGATCATGTCTATAAGAAAATATATTTTTCACTTGACATGAAGAAGGAAGCAGTTGAATACCTAACAAAGTGTCTAGAGTGTCAACAGGTGAAAGAAGAACACCGACATCCAGTAGGTCTACTTCACCCCTTACCAATCCCTGAGTGGAAATGGGAGATTATCGTCCTAGAATTCATTAATGGCTTACCAAAATCAAAAATATAAAATTATACGATAATGATTGTGGTAGATAAATTAAGTAAACTACACATTCTATTCCAGTGCAATCTACTTATAAGGCAGTCCAAATTGTTGATATATTTATGAGTTTTTTTTTTTCTTACATGACATACCTAAAACAGTAAGCTATGTTTAGGATGTAGAGTTAGCTTAAGCCTTTTGGAAGGATTTATTTATAGGATTGGGTACCTAGGTTTGATTCAACACTGCTTATCACCTGCAGACTTATGGTAAAAAAGAGAGAGTGAATCAAGTATCATAGGACATGTTAGGAATGTATTTCATGCAACAACCTACCAAATGGGAAGAATACCCCAACTTGGTGAAATTCACATACAATAATAATTATCTTGCTTCCTTAAGGATGAGTCCTTTTGAGGTATTATATGGGCGATGATGTAGGACTCCCCTTAACTCGCGTTATCCTAAGGATAGATTAGTGTGGGGTTTGGGCGTGCTAAAAGAAATGGAACAAAAGGTGAAGAAGATATGAGGAAACATGAAGGCTTCCCAATACTAGCATAAAGCATATGCCGATAAAAGATGTACCTACATGGAATTTCAAGTACGAACCCATCTATATATAATGGTTAAACTGAAGAAAAGCAATTTAATATGGAGAAATTGTGCAAAATTGGCTCCCCAATATTGTGGCCACTTCGAAATACTCGTCAATATTGGGATTATGGCCTACCAACTTGCTCTACCAAGCCACATATGTATACACAATGTGCTTCATGTTTCTTTGCTAAAAAAATATATACATGACCCCAAGCATGTTATTGACTTGCATAATGTCCAGGTAGGAAATGCAAACTCAAAAATAATTATGTAAGTTTTCTCAATTAGAATTTAATAGAAAACTAATACTTGTTATATGATTGTGGATGTAGGTCGCATTGGATCGATAATTCTTGGTCCAGACATTTCTCATACTAGATTAGAGAGAAACTATGATACGAAAGCAAGAAATCACCTAGGTTAAAGTGTAGGGGAATAACTTTAGCCCAAAATATGCCATCTGGGAAGATAGTATTCTTATGCACAAGGCATACCTCAACCTATTCCAAGGGCTAGGAAAGATTAAGGATGATGTTTGGTCTGAAGGGGGGAATATGTAACACCCTCAATAATTTGTAAATATTTGTTTTACTGTGTTGCTAGACTTATTTTTATAGATTGTGGGACCCTTGTTGAGGGTTGAATAGGAACATCTGATGTGCATAAATAATCTTTTGATTTGATATTTAATATATAAAAAATTGCATAAGGTTAGCCACGTGAAATTATGATGGAAAAGATACTAAAGAGGATTTCACATCCTAGACAATTACAACTAGCTAGCAAATGCCCAAGAAGGGCTATAGGTAGAGACAATTACCTTCCTGAATTTCCTCACCTAGGAGATAGTTTATCTTAGAAAGGAAAAAGAAGGTTCAGAGAAGGTGAGAGGGGAAAAGCTTGAAGCAACCTTGTTGGAATGGGAGCTTGTTGGAGGAGGCCTCATAAGAACTAGTTATGAAGCTAAGTTATCCTCTATAGGATGTTGTTAGAGGAAATGTAGGACATTGCCATAAAGGAAATACTGTGTTGGGAAAATTTGGCCACTGTCAAGATAGATACTTGGGATGTGAAATTGGCTTGAAGGGAGAATTGATTGAGGGAAAAATTAGTCGCATTAGTTAGGTAGAGTGTCTTTACCCCATTATGGTTTTTCATGGAAGACTCAACCTATATTACTCATATAAGTACATTTGATGAGTTAAAATGTTTCTTTTGTATGACTCTGTGAAAAAAAATGAAGAATTTTATATTTAAAGTTTTCTATCTAAGGTTTAGCCATAGAGATAGATCTAGTTGGTGAAATAATTTAAATAAAAAGGTAATATTTACATTAATAAGTCTCAAAGTATTACTGTAAGAATATCAACCTGTATTGTGTAAATAGAAAGCAAGTTGAAATAAACATGAGCTATTATGCACAATAAAGTAGAATCA
Source organism: Pinus taeda (assembly GCA_000404065.3). Taxonomy (NCBI): domain Eukaryota; kingdom Viridiplantae; phylum Streptophyta; class Pinopsida; order Pinales; family Pinaceae; genus Pinus; species Pinus taeda. The sequence continues at coordinate 20,273 of APFE031148348.1, read as the reverse complement.
ACATAATACTAAACTAAAAAGTCTAAGTACACAGAATAATAATAATAATAGTTATAATTTAAATTGAAAGAAGAATAACTTAAATACATATGTCATTCCTTGCGAGGCTTGATCAAACTATGTGTAAGTATAAGTCCCTTTCTATCCCTGGACAAAAGGGTAATGAAATAAAATGAAAAGGAACCTAATACATCTTTTATATTTTTAAAGAAAGTAAAACTTAGTAAATGTCTTCAAATCACATTTGAAGATATTAAGTGTAGAGACCTTGATCCATGCAAAAAAAACTTGAGCTGAAAAAGTCTTCATCCAGATAGCTGAATTGGGTCACGACCATTCTAAAATATATATGTGTGACACATCCTCATAAAAATAACAAGAAATTACTTTGAACAACACAGTCATGACTAGAATTCGAAAGGCCAAACCCTAAGGTTAGGGTTTGTCTCCAGTAGACGACAAATTCTACTCTATGAGTACGTGGGCCAACATAAAAAATTAGTGAGGTTGTAATTTAGAAGAGTTGAAGTAATATTTCGTTGGGCTTGAACCATAAATTCACCAAAATTTGAGACAACCACACGATACCTATTAACAATTAGAAAAGCATGGAACAAATTGAGTAATAGTTTTAAATATAAGATGTATAAAATAGAATTCCTAACATAGGGAAAACCCTTACCTGGAAATGGTATGGTAGTGACTGATCTCCATGGTCGAGAGATGAATGTCTTCCAGAAAACATAAATCGAGAATGATAAGGTGTCGTTAAAGAAGAATGGAAGGAAGCATAACATTCCTTGAATGATAAGTTAAATATTATAAAACCCCAAGTATTAAGGGTCCATTCCTATGAATTGAAGGGTGAGTATTCTTCAGAATAATATTTAAATCAAACAGGGAACCCCGCACTCTAAAGTGAATCCGAGGCCTTTCTCGGCATAAACCCTCATCATCTTGACAAGAAAATGCAAAAAAAAGGTTAGACAATGTCCCAGTATGAGTAAAAACTTATCACTCAGAATTAATGTTAATTAAACTCTTTAAACGTCGAGAAGGAAAAAAATATTTACCATTACAATGTGGTTTGTGAGATGGTCAAAGGTGAAAAGCCATGTCGTCATCAAAATCAAGAGATCCATGAGACTGGATGTTAAACATGTTGCAAAGTATGTGGGTAAAGGAAGAAAACCTAAGGTATCCAGGATAACGAGACGACAAAGGCATTTTCTCTCGAAGCATCAGTGAGAATAAGGCGCTATCAGGATGGGGGTAAGTGGTTACCCTAACCACCAAAGGATCTATCTCCATCATCCATCTCACACCTCAAATATTGATCATACATTATCATCCCTTGGGCTGATGGTGAGATAGTTGGTGGTGGAGCATTATATTCGCATAAGGGTGAACCATAACATGATTATGGTTTTGTATCATTAATGTAATTTAACAAATCATACAAAATAATTCACCTTCATACATGTATATCAATGATAAATAATTAATCAAAAATATTTAAACTAAAGGGTCTCAATATCACTGAAACTTATGTATACATAAATATTTCAAAGGGTATCAATACTTGTCACACTCAACTCCCATGCAACCAAGTTAAACACTTGGTTCCAACCAAGTTAAACACCTGGTTCCAAATATTTTTTAAAGAACACATGTATGTGCCATAAGAAAAGAGATTTATGCAAAATCATCTTTTCTTATTCTCCTTAAGTATATTTTGATTTATCAAAAGGGGTATGATACCCTTCAAATCTTAGTTAAATAAGGACCATTTACATGCAACATAACAATGAAAGGAGAAGAAAAAAAAAATTAATAACCAACTTAACGCAGGCCAAGCAAGAGACTATAACATAGAATGAAATAAATTCCCATTAGGAAATGTAGATTTGGAAATATATGTATGTAATTCAAGAAATATGATGCATAATCTAATTAGTAGTTTAGTTTTTCTCTTAAAATAAATTTATAGAAACTATTTCCTTACAACATAGTTTTTCAAATTTTTCCACGGTAGTTTGGTCTTCATTAAGAGAGTTGTTAAAAGGGAGGCCTTGTCATTTTCTAGGATGTTTTCCATCTTCTCCAGCCAACTGAGTCTAGATGGTGGTAACCATGGAGAGGAAAAATCCATTTCTCGTTCCCTATTGCCCCAATTTTCTACAAGATCACCCACTTTATTTTCAGAATGATGTGAATGGAAGGTGGTCACATAATGGAAGGAATGTAATAGTGATTAAATCTAATACACCAAGAGTTCTAGACACCAACTATTAACTTCTTTAGTCATTGGGGCCCCATATATTAGTTTCTTAGCTACCTCCAGTTCCACTTGGGAATCCCCATTGATTTGGATATTTGTATATCCCTCTTCTTTAGAAATTCTCATTCCTTGATCCAGTGTTGTGAATTATGCGATATTAATTCTCGTGTGCCTGTAGTAGCCCACATAAATCCTTAAAGAATTTCTCATCTCATCCCTTAATATACCACCATAGCCAACAAGGCCTGGATTGTCCATAGAGGCCCCGTAGAAATTCAATTTGATGAATCACTAAGGAAGTTAAGAGAAACATAGAGATGAGACTCTCGATCATTGAGGCTAACTTATTCTATGTGGGATGACCATATCTTGTGAGATCTCTAATTCTTCCAATATTTGCCCCTCTAGCTGATCCAGTTTCTAGTCATCTATATTCTAAGGTTCCATAAGAAATATCAACATGGCCAAACTCTTTAGAAACAAGGGTGATAGACTCAACTAGAGATTCAAGACCTCTTACCTCATTCCAGATGTGAATTACCCAAAGCATATTTAGAAACTCTCCGAGTATTTCTGCAACAAATTTGAGTGAAAGGTGGCTAGCTAATGTGTTTGGTTGCTTCACACAACCATGTTTAGCTCCTAGATCCCAGTTGAACTTTTGTTGAGTCAACATCCATCGATTCTACTCTCCCAAAGTCCAATATAGCATGAATACCCTCCTCGGTCACTCATAAGGTGCATAAGAAAAATTTACCCCAATTCTCTGCCTCTTGCTTATCAAAGGTAGGCATAAAACACTCTGACAACCATCCCATACTAAGTTGTAGAAAAATCCACCAACAAATGAACAACCATCCACACAATTGCATCCCTTCTCGAAATGTCACCAAAACCAACATTAAGTGTATTGAATGCCACCTTACCACAACATGGTAACTCACACAAAGGTGCATGCCACCCAACTACCATAACATATATCAATTAAATTCCAATATGGTTCATGGGGTGGTGAAACCCCATCATGTTCCCACATCTCGATGCTATGGGACAAGGGAAATGTCAAGGGAAAAATTCATCCAATTGGCTATTTTTTGGACATTTTCGGAGAAACATTATTCACCCATTTGGTTAAAAAAATTATTATTTTTGACATATATGTGAGTTTTTTTTCAATCAAAATATTTCTATTAATTCATCATAAGATTAAAACATATCAATCCCAACATATTGATCTTCAAGCCTCACTCATGTCGAATTTGTTGGACAGAAGGTGTCAGGCCAGGAGGTAACTCCTAAAATGAAAATTGTATTATTCATTTAGGTTGTTCATTATTATATACAACAGGGAGTGACTGTTCAATTTCATCTCTCAATACCTCTCCATTTCCTCTATTATTTATTTACACTAATTACAGTTGTTCACCCAATCCATATTATTAGGTGCCAACATTCCCCCCCTTAATCTGAAGGGATGTTGGTGAGTCCAAGCATCATTCTGAATCTTTCAAGCTTTTCTCTTCCAAGCACTTTGGTGAAGATGTCTGCAATTTGCTCATTAGTTGAAAAATGGTGAAGATGGATTGTTTTGGCCTCAACATGATGTTGAATCAGGTGATATTTTGTATTGATGTGCTTCGTTCGATCATGGAACTTTGGGTCCTTGGCCAACTTTATTGCTGAGGTATTGTCAATCATGAGTGGAGTCGATTGTACTTGTTTTACCTGCAAATATTCCAGAATTTTCCTTAGCCACACAATTTCTTTTGTTGCCTCTGCTGCTGCCACATATTCTGCCTCTGTTGTGGAATCTGCTGGAACTGATTGTTTGCGTGATCTCCAGGAGACAGCTCCTAATCCAAGACTCATAGCATAACTTGAAGTAGATACCCTAGTTTCTTTGTCTCCATCGAAGTTTGATTCAGAGTATCCAATCAATCTGAAGTCGCCCACCTGTGTATACTTGAGTCCAAAGTCTTGAGTTCCCTTCAAGTACTTTAGAACTCTTTTTGCAACAGTCCAATGTCCCTCACAAGGCTTTTGCATAAAACTGGAGGGGATTCCAGCAAAAAATTAAATGTCTGGTCTGATAGTAGTCAAGTAGTTGAGACTTCCTACAAGTTGTCTATACTTTGTTGCATCCTTGAATTCGTTTCCTTCAATGGATGTGAACTTTAAGTTTTGTTCCATTGGAGTAGTTACAAGATTTCATTCAGTCATGCCAAACCTGTTCAACAGATCTCCAATGTACTTATTTTTAGAAAGAAATATGGAATTCAGATGTTGAGTTACTTCAATACCAAGATAGTAATGAACAAAGCCCAAATCAGTCATTTCAAAACCTTTCCTCATTTCCTTCTTTATGGATGCAATGTAGCTCTCATTGTTGCCTGTCATCAAAATATCATCTACATATACCACAAGATATACTACTTTTCCAACCTTCTTGACAAACAAAGTTGCATCATCAAGATCATAATGTTTGAAATTGAGTTTCAGAAGATGCTCAGTTAGTTTTTCATACCAGGCTCGCGGTGCTTGTTTGAGGCCATACAAGGTTTTAAAAGCAAATCCTTCAGGTTGGGACATAAAAACATTCTCTCTTAGATCTCCATTCAAGAAGGTAGTTTTTACATCCATTTGATGGACTTTCCAACCGTTCTGAGCTGCTAGGGCAAAGAGTGTCTGGATGGTAGCCCATTTTGCTGTGCGGGCAAAAGTCTCCTCATAATCAACCCCTTCCGTCTGTGCAAAACCTTTTACCACAAGCCTGGCTTTGTTCTTGTCAAGTGAGCCATCAGCTTTATACTTGTTCTTCTAGACCCACTTAAAGCCAATTGGTTTGGTTCCCAATGGAGGATCAATCAGCTTCCAAGTGCCATTCTTTATCAAGGCATCATACTCATTTTGCATTGCTTGTTTCCATTAATGATGGGAAGCAGCTTCTTTGAAGGAATTTGGTTCAAAATCTATAGACAAATTCAATTCAAAATCATAAGAAACATCCATATCAACAAGTGAATCAGAGTCATCTACATCACCTCCATTTTGTTGGGTTGAATTTCTAGTTCCTGTTTTTCCAACCTCATCAGGATGAACACTTTCAAATGTCTTTGTTAGCCACTTTGGGGGACCTTTCTGAGATGGTCCAGGTTGCTCCGTTGATTGAGTTGGGACTAAATCAAGATTGAGTCTCCCAATTCTGTCAATCACATCACTCAAAGTATCATCTGTTGTTGGAGTTTCATGCTGTAGAGAGAGTGCTTTAGAAGAATATTCCATAGGTTGATCTAGTATAGGAATCCCCCCTTCAAGATGTGGAATCTGATTATCAAATTCTTGAAGTGATTTTTCATTTGCGAATCTACCCAAGCGATCAAGTTGTCGCTCAATAACATTGTCAATTTTGGATGATTCAAGAAAGATTACATCTCTAGATACAACAAACTTTTTATTGACTTCATCATAGAGACGATATGCTTTGGAGGTGTTTGAATACCCCAGGACGATAGACTTATGACTTCTTGCACCAAGTTTGTTTCTATGTACCTTTGGTATCAAGGCATAACATGTGGAACCAAAGACCTTGAGATGCTTTACCGAAGGAATGTGCGCATACCACATTCCATAAGGAGTCTTGTTTCTAATAACATTAGATGGACATATATTCTTTACATATACAACACATAGAACTGCATCAGCCCAAAACATCAATTTTACATTTTTGAAAAACATCATGGAGTGCACCATATTTAAGATTGTCCTATTCATTCTTTGAGCTACTTCGTTCTTTTGGGGATTATAAGGCACAATTGTTTTATGTTTAATCCCATGTTGGTGAAGATATTTTTCAAATTCATTTTAAGTGTATTCTTTTCCATTATCAGTGCGAATAGAGCCAATATGAGATTGTGCATCATTTTCAATCCATGTATGAAAGTTCTTGAATGTTTGAAAAGCATCAGATTTGTTCTTAAATAAATAAACCTAACACATTCTGGTGTAGTCATCAATAAATATCATCATATATTTATTTCCATTTGCAGAAGGAATGAGCATTGGACCACATAAATCTGAATGAATGAGTTCAAGTTTTCTATGTGCTTTGGAATGTGAATCATGAAAATACTTTTTGCTATGCTTTCCTAGATTGTAAGCATCACATTGCTTAAGTTTCCTAGGAATTGTAGGCAAACCAGTAACACCATTTTTCTTCAACAAGTGGAGGTTGTCATAGTTTAAGTGTCCAAATCTAGCATGCCATAATAAACTTGATGGAAATGTACCTTCTTCATAATGAGAATTGTATGAGAAATTTTGCGCACAAGCAGAGGTACCCTGCAACTTGAGAAGCCTTTCTTCTTCTATCCTCGTCATGGCAAGTGAGTGATCTAATGCTTTTCTCACCTCAAGCTTGCCATCAAACATATGAATGGAGTGTCCTTGCTAGCGGATGTGGACCAAGGACAACAAGTTTCTCCTCAGCTGTGGGAGATATAAAACATGATGCAGAAGAAAGTCTGGAAGACCAGGGAATTTAAGCCTGATTGTACCAAGCCCTGATGGCTTGAGTTTTGATTTGTCTACAAAGTATGCTGCTCCATCAACATTGTCAGTAAATTATTCAAAAAAATCTCTTCTAAAATTCATGTGGCAAGTTGCTTCTGAATCAAGCAACCAATCATTTTTCCAAGAAGAAATTGAAGCATTAAATAAGTCTTTATTTACTCCAATATTACAGTGTGCCACAACATAGTGAGCAGATTCAGGTGCTTTACCTTTCTCTCTGTCATTAGTTTTACCTTTGGGTTGTGTTAGCGCTCAAATCTTCCTTAGGCTGAAATAAGGCAAGACTCAAGGCCACATCAAACCACGCTCAGGGCTCTCTCCAGGTCAAACTCGGCAAAAGGTAATCAAGAAGGCTCGAGATGACCGAATTGATGATTGATTTTAGGCTGGGTATTAAGTACAAAGAGTTTAGGATTGATTTTTTATGATTTTGTTGAAATCAAGGGAAAGGTAATTTTGGGTGTGGGGATGAGGCACAGTTTTTGCAGAGGTCCACTTGGGGCAAGATAGGCAATTGTCTTGATGCCTTAAAGTAGGTGAGATGGATAGATCAGACCGGTGAGAGGCTAAGGAGAGCAAGGGGTCTCAAGGATTCTCCTTAAACTGAAGAAAACATAGAATATTAA
>APFE031148339.1:189176-200541 GCA_000404065.3 Pinus taeda | reverse complement strand
AACGCAAGCCATGATCCAGTTTATCATGCTGGCTCTTAGTCCAACCTTTGCAAGCAAGCATCTGATGAAAGCCCAGTCTAGGCAATCATACGCTTTGCGGAGATTGATTTTGAGGATGACTGCATCACTTTTTTTTGCATGGATGGCAAAAAGACCTTCTTGAGTTGTTGCAACCGCGTCCAGGATGTTCCTCCCTTGTAGAAAGCCGCGCTGATCCTTTGTTAAGAATATTGATAAAGTTCCTTTGATTCTTTCTGCGATGATTTTTTATATGATTTTGTAAGAGATATTACACAGTGAGATCGGTCGAAAGTCCATGAATGATCTGCATTTTCTTTTTTTGGAATGAGTGCTATATTGGTGGAGGATGTTTTCTGGTTGATGCTGCCTGACATCCTGGATCCTTCAACCATTCTTCGCAGATCATTTTTTATGAGATCAAAAAAGTGAATGAAAAACTCTATTGTCCAACCGTCCGGTCCAGGGCATTTGTCCCTTTTAAAAGATTTCATTGTTTTCAGCAATTCCTCCTCGGATACTGGCTGGAATATTCGATCATTTATATCCTCATCGAACATCTGAGGAAACACTTCTATACCCCACAGAATATCCTGGAACACGCTGGTCTCAAATCTCTTGTACTGCCTTTCAAAGAATCTCACTGCCTCCTTTGAGATTTCCTGTTGAGAATATATGAAACCTCCTCTTCCATCATTTATTTTCGAGATAGAATTCTTTTCCCGCCTAGAGTTTGCAAATTTATGGAAAAAATTTGTATTCTTGTCCCCTTCTTTTAGCCATAACGCCCTACTCTTCAATCTCCAGAACAATTCCTCCTGTTCTAAAATTTTTGAATTCTTCTTTTGTAACTCCTTAATGCGACATCTCATTTGAAAAGATAGTTGATGAGAAGCCGTAGCTTCCGATGCTCTATCCAATTCCTTTTGAATTTTTCGGAGATCATTTCTGTTTGATTGTCTTTTCTTGAATTGCCACTCTTTTACCACCTTTCGAATATAATCCATTTTGTCTCTGAATGTCATTAAGAGCGAGCAGGGATTAGAAGACGACATCTCACTCCAGGCTTTTTTAATGAGGACATTAAAAGCTGGATCTTCCAGGAATGTTCTATTGAATTTGAAAGAGTAACCTTTCCTGAAACCTTTTTCCTTCCATCCTAACAAAATCGGTCTATGATCTGAAATAAAAACATTCTCAATTGATGAGAAGGGCATGCCCATCTTGTCAATTAAGCTAGCATGAAGAATAAATCAATCAAGTCTCTTAGCTGTATAAGCTTTCTCAATTCTTCCATTTTCCCACGTCGGATGCATTTGAGTAGGAAGGATATCCACAAAATTCCTTCTGAGCAGCTCATTTTTTATTCTATCAGCCAGAGAATCCTTTTTCCTATTGTTGCCCCATATTTCATCCATATTTAGAGTGACGTTTAAGTCCCCTGCAATCAGTAAATATTCAACATCAAAAATTTCAAAAGCAAAAAGTTTCTCCCAAAACGGCACTCTGTTCCTGTAAGGAGCATATACATTCAAGATATTTATAGGAAATTTATGTCCCCTCATTTGAACCGAGATCAGAATTCCCGCCAGACAACTATATGTTTTTGCACTGATCCAATCCGGATCCCACAGGACTGCTAACCCACCCAAAAGGCCATTAGCTTCTACAGCAGATATGTACCAGGAAGGAAACATCTTCCTGAAATATGAGATTGTAACAGAAGAGGCATGCATGGTTTTCTGGATTAGAATAATCTTGGGTTTTGCTGAGAGGAAAAGATCCTTTAACACCAAAAATTCCCAGACCCCTTATATTCATTGATATGATAAAATTCATTTTGGAAGCTTCTCAGCCATGCTTGCTCTAAGAGGCCTATCTTCTATAAGCTAGTCAGTGGTCAAAAACGCGCTCTGAGAGTCGGATGACCTAACGCACGCCGCCTGCCGCCTTCAGCCTTCTGGTCAGCGCCCTCTTGATGGCTTCTCCGGAGACTCCGCCGGAGGAGTCTGCCCAGCATCAGGCCCAGCAACAAGCCTTCTCTGCCCTTGTCAGCTCTCTGCCGCCTCAACAAGACCGCCCAGCTCTCTCCAAATTTGTCAAAAAATTAGAAGGACTTCAGGAGGTTTCCCTTCCTCCCACTGTGCCCAAATTGGCTGCTTTAGCTCTGGCTGAAAAAGGTTTGATCGGTCAATTCACTGGCCTTTGGCCCTCACCTAAAACTGTCCAGAGGTGGGTGGAAAGAAACTGGTCGGACAAAACTCAAGGAAAAATTGTCATCAGATTCTGTGGGAAAGGCTTCTTTACCTTTCATTTCGAGACAAAGAATGACAAGGATCTGATTTTTCGCAACGGACCTTATTTTATGGATTCCAGAGGTCTGTACCTAAACAAGTGGACACCAGACTTCGATCCAGAGCTTGACATTCCTAATGCAATTCCTGTTTGGGTTCGTCTCCCTCATCTCCCATTACACTGCTGGGGAGATGACTCTGTAAGAGCCATTGGAAACGCAGTCGGCAAATATATTGACAGAAGCGAACCAAGAGACAACATGCAAGCCTGCGCTCGCATCTGCGTCGAGGTCGATCTGGGCAAAGGACTTCCAGAAGCTATCAAGATCAAAGTCGATGAATGGTCACACATCCAACAGCTCGACTATGAACAGATCCCCTTCAAATGTAAGGTATGTCACAAGTACGGTCATTTTGCCAATCGCTGCACTAAGATTATTAATGTGGATAACAATACTCAAGATCAGCAATGGGAAGTGGTAAATAAAAAAAAAAATCTGCCCCTAGCCTCTCTTTGCCCAATGATCCTGATCCCTCTTCTCTTAAAACCTCTGCCCATATCCCGTCTCCTCCGCCTCCCCTTCCTCATCTATCTCACTCTCCCGACCCTGAAAATCCCCTTCATTCCCCACCATCCACCAACCCTTTCCATATACTATCCCTTCCTGAAGATGACCCATCCCCCTCGATCCCTTTCCCCTCGAATCCCTCTGCCCAACCCTCCTCCCCTCATATGAGTGCCCACCCCCCTCTCTTATCTGATCCTCTCCCTCCTAGGGTTACCCGTAGCAATTCCAAGGACCAGGGTTCCTCCTTCGATGGACAAAAGAAGCCGGGAAGAAAGTCTACAAAGCAACACAAGGATGAAAACGCTCAGAAGGACATCGCTCTTGGTCTGCAGCATCCAATAGAATCCTTCATTCAAGCCACAAAAGATCAAGAAGTAGCTAGCAAAGACAAGGGAGGCAGAGCACCTTCTCGAAACGTAGGTTTGAAATGATCAAAATACTCTCATGGAACAGCAGGGGACTTGGGCACCCCTCAAAAATCAATGCTCTAACAGACCTTATAGTGCAGGAGAAACCATCCATTATATTACTTCAGGAAACAAAACAAAGAGAAAAAGAAATCAGCAAAATCATTGGAAAGTACAAAAATTACAGAGGAAGCATATGCGAAGCGAGAGGAGCTTCGAGAGGAATTACTACAATCTGGAACCAGAATGACTGGCAATGTGAATCTGAGATAGTCGATCAGCACTGGATAAAAACAGTCCTAAAAAATAATAACAGCCATCAGCAGATTGTCATCTTCAACGTTTATGTCCCCAATCATTACAGGGATAAAGGAAATTGCTGGGAAACTCTTAGCAATCACATCCTAGAAAGAGACAGCAATAATACCATTGTAGGCGGTGACTTCAACTTAATCCTTCATGCAAATGAAAAGCGAGGGGGGAAATTTCTGCCAGACCCATTCAGGAACCAAATGGAAAATGTAATGCACATTGGTGAACTGATAGACATAACTCCAAAAAACCGCAAGTTCACATGGAACAATCGAAGACTGGGCAGTCACAATATCATGGAGAGGTTGGATAGATTCTTGGTGAATATTTCTCTTTTGTCAACTTTCTCATCTGTCAACTCCGCCATTTTGCCTTTCGTTGCCTCAGACCACTATCCAATTACCCTCGATTTGAACACCCACTGCACCCTTGGTCCGCTGCCCTTTAAGTTTAATCAGATTTGGAGCGAACAGCAAGTTGTTCGAAATATCATTCAGCTTACCTGGAGCCTGGAGGCAGCATATTGAGGGCTCCCCAAGCTACATTTGGGAAAGCAAACTGAAGAATGTGCAAAGAGCACTAAGGCAATGGGCCAAATCCTATTACAAAGAGCCAGAACAAGAAAAGCGTGAGCTAAAAATACAAATCGCTGAACTCCAGTGCACAATCGAACAAAATGATTACTGCCACAGTAAAAAACTTCAAGAAGAAGAGTTGTACAATAAACTGAGCAAAATTAAAAGGCAGGAGGAGGAAAAATGGCGCACCAAATCAAGACAAGTATGGTTGGAAAGCGGGGACAAGAACACTTCTTTCTTCCATAAGCAAGCCACCACTAGACAAGCCAGAAACACCATCACTGCTATCTCGGACAGCGCAGGGACAAACCATGTGGAACAAACAGATATTAAAGAAGCTGCTACAGAGCATTTCAAGGACCTGTTAACTGAGGTGCCAGAGGAAGAAACTTATGATGACCTTCTGCAGCATTTGCATCCTAAAATCACAGATGATCTAAACAAAAAGTTGACAGCTGAAATAAAAGAGGAAGAAATCGTTGAAGCAATCTGGACCCTTCATCCCAACAAGTCTCCTGGTCCGGATGGGTTCCCTATCAGCTTTTATAGGGATTACTGGGAGCTGATAAAGAAAGATCTCATAAAATACATCAAGTGGATTCAAAAAAAAGGTAAAATAGGTGGATACACAAATGCTACCCATTTGGCTCTTATTCCGAAGGAGAACCGGCCATCCAACTTTTCTCGCTTCAGGCCCATATCCTTATGCAACTCATCATATAAAATCTTCACTAAAATCATAGCCTCTCGGCTTAAACCTCTTCTACCGATGCTGATCTCAGACAACCAAGGAGGCTTTATAGCAAACAGACAAATTTCAGACTCTATTCTTTTAGTCCAAGAGGCCATACACTCAAGTCAAGCAAGGAATGAGAAAGGCTTCATTCTAAAACTAGATCTAGCCAATGCCTTTGATAGGGTAAGGCATTCTTTTTTATTTGCAGTTCTCCAAAGGATGGGTTTCTCATCACTCCTTATTAATGTCATCAGATGTTGCATTTCCGGGCCTTGGATCGCCCCCCTCATTAATGGAAGACCTGGTCCTTCCTTCCAATCCTCAAGAGGATTAAGGCAAGGTTGCCCCTTATCCCCTTATCTCTTCATCCTTATGGCAGAATCTTTTAGCAGTGCCCTCGATCAAAAGAGGCAATCATGCCTCATTACGGGCATCAAGTTTGAAGATGGCATCAAAAATATAAACCATTCTCAATTTGCAGACGATACCCTATTGCTAGGGGGGGCGACCACCATTATCGCAAGAAGATTTAAATCCCTGCTTGACAAGTTCATGAGATATTCAGGAGGTAAAATAAACTACCTTAAGAGCTGCATTTATGGTTGGAATGTCTCTGCCCAAATGATACATAATATTGCTAATACCTTTGGTGTCCCCTGCAAGTTAGATTGGGACAGCTTCAGTTATCTGGGAATGCCGGTAACCTCAGGGAAAGCAAAGACTGGAGTCTGGGACTTAATGCTGGATAAAATGAAAAGGAAACTTCAGAGATGGGGAACTTTGTGGCTCAATCCAGCTGGGCGACAGGTTCTCCTAAAATCAGGGCTCTCCTCCCTCCCTTTATACCAGTTCTCTCTTGCCCATGCGCCAGCTTCTTTCCATCAAAAAATGGATAGCATCCTCCGATACTTTCTCTGGCAAGGAGGCAAGAATGAAAAGAAAAAGTTCAATTTAGTAAACTGGAAACAGGTTATACAAAGTCCTGAGAATGGTGGTCTGGGCATCAGGTCCCCATCTATTATGAATTTAGCATTCGGTGGGAAGCTGATCTGGAGACTTATGGACAATCAACCAGCATGGTGGAAAAACGTCCTAGAATCAAAATATCTCAGCCAGCCAAGATCGCAAATCCTCAATGCTGAAATCCCTAATAGACAATGTACAAAGATATGGAAATTCTGCAAAAAAGCCATAGTCTTCATGGCGCAAAATGTCTCTAAAGTGCCAAAAGAAGGTGAAACGGTGAATATAGGTTCGGACAAAATCATGGGGAATCCTCCCATAAACAACCTCCCAGATATCGACCCTATTCTGCGTTACCTTCACAGCAAAGGCATATCCAAATTGAGTCAAATCTCCCAATGGAACGATTCAACTAATGCCTGGATTCAATGGGAATTCCCACCCATACCTCATCATCTCAACGATAGCTTTGGCTCTCTCTGCAGCAGCCTTCACAGTATAGCTCCCACCATCAAAGGCGCAAAGGATGAGTTTCGTTGGGACCCTTCAGGAACAAATTACTCCATCAAAGCAGGTTACAGCTACCTGAGCAGCGAGGAATTTCCCACCGCAGTCTGGGCTCAGAGGAAGATTCTAAAAAGAGTTGAAGCAATCCCAAAGATCAAATTCTTTATGTGGACTCTTCTCCATGGGAAAATTTTAACTGCAGAGAACCTCAGGAAGAGAGGCTTCTTCGGGCCCTCCAGGTGCCCCAACTGTCAAACGGCGGAGGAATCCCTTCAGCATCTGTTTATATCTTGTCCCTTTGCTGCCCATTGTTGGAACAACATAGCTCCTTCTGCCCCCTCCATTTGGAACCCTCATCATTCTTTTGTCGAAATCTTAAACAAATGGAGAAGAAGCTATCCCTGGCACTCAGAAAACCAAAACCCAACCAGAAGAATGTGGAACGCCATCCCGTTTTCTCTTTTGTGGCGCATCTGGATCGCCCGAAACAGTTTGATCTTCAGAGACAAAGCCACCACAACCAGACACGTAATTCTTAAAGCCACCAGTCTAGCATCGGAAACAATAGCAGTCAAGCTAACTCAGAGAATCGATCCCGACAGGTTATGGACAGAGGAGAGAAATTCCATTTCGAATTTGATAGACAGGTCCAGCATCATCCCAGCAACAAAGATCCGTAAATCCATTGGCAAATCAAACAATCTAGAATGGAAAATTCGCCTTACAAAAGATGAGTTCGGTAAATGGCTTCAGGCAAAGAATACTCATTCATTATTTTTTGACCGAGCGTCCAAGTCCAATCCCAGAGCTGCGGGCGCAGGGGGCATCATTCTGGATCCTTCAGGTGTAATGGTGTCCTCTTTCGAATGGGGTTTGGGGAGATTGAGCAACAATCGAGCTGAAGCACTGGCACTGTTTCAAGGCCTCTTGCAGCTTCAAAACCAAGGGATCAATAAAGCCCTTGTCTTCGGCGACTCAGCGATAATAGTCAGTTTAATGAACAGCAACATACATGCATCCAACCTCTTCCTCCATCAAATCATAAGTCACTGTAAAACTATGCTGTCTCAGAACTTGAAGTGCCAATTTTTTCATGTCCTTCGATCCAGCAACCAGGAAGCAGACAAAAGAGCTAGCCACGCCTGCTCACGAGAAAAAGGAAGTCTCTTATGCAATCAAGCGAGCCTGCTCCAATTCATCCCTTGATCCTCATGACAACGCCAAATTGTCAAGGAGCCTTCTATCCAAATGTATTTCCCAGCAGAACTTGTGAATTTACAGCCAACCAAAGACCTCAGCTGACTACCTAATCAGACCTATCTTCATTTCTAAATGTACAGCAAAACCAGTCTTCTTCTGTCCCAATTTATAAGAATCTACACTTGCTTTAGAACCTTACAAGCAAGCAGCAAAGGAACTCATGTATTCTGCCACAATGAAATCCAGAAACTAGTTACATCCGTAACTCCATCTATTGTAAAATCGGAGCTTAGACTCCTCCATCTTTTTTGAATATAACAAGCAACCGATTTCGTAAAAAAGAGGCCTATCTTCTATCAATAAGGGATAAATTACGAATTCCTCTTCCCGCGCCTTCACACCTTCCCCTGAAGTGCCTACTGCCCCTGTTGATTTTTCTCCTCACCGTGATGTTACTAGCAGAATTTGGACTTATATGAGGAGACCTTTGAATTCCTGGTTTATGAATGGTGAGGACCCTAAGCTCCAGCGATTTCTTGCTCAATAGGAAGTCCAAGTCATTGCCTATTGAGTTATTGGGCGAGGATGAAGGTGAATTAACGGGGGTGGCTGTTATCATAATTTCTTTTCCTTTCCCGAGCAGTGGATTGTTCTTAATTGGAGACGGAGATGATGATTGAATAATATGGAGCTCTTTACTGCTTTTTTTAAAAGGATGAGGAATCAGAGGAGGATTGGAGACCTCAAGATCAGAGGCCAGCTCCAGAGAGGGCATAGATGGAGATATGTTCGGATTGGGGACTTCATGATCAGACGCAGGTTCCAGAGGAGGCATCGAAGGGGATATAGGCTCCACGGGGATTGGAATTCTAAGCTGCGAAGGAGAGCGCTGAAGATCTTCAGAATAAGACTTTTGATGGTCCTCTGTCTCAGATGAGGACCGATTCTTTATGAAAGGAAACTCTCTGAATCCGAGAAAGGAGAATTTACCCTACCAAATTTTGTTGTGAACTGATGAGATCCATGATGCTTTCAGTTATTATGGAGGCGCCGTGTACAATTCTTTATTCGATGGCTAGTATGATGGCATGCTAAGCATCTAAAAGGAACCCCCCAAAAATCCAGTCTTTGCCTAATTTTTAACTCCTTCCAGAGAATATCAATATGATCCGGAAATCCTCCTCTGTAAACTTTATCTATCAAGATCCACGCCACTCGTTTGTCTTTTTCTCCTAAGCACCAAGGATCAACATAAACACATTTCCCTATGGCATTTCCAATCTCAACTAAAGTTTCTTTTGACCATAGTTCTAATGGCAGACCGGGAAGTTTAACCCAAATCAAATTGTTTGATGGGGTATTTTTTAGCGGGTTATATCCCAAGTACCATCTGTGCAATGCCAGAAAGCTTCTTTTAAACACCCACTGATGCTTCAGAATGATTTCCAGATCACTGGGATTAAGAAAATGAAAGCAATACCATTCCTTTAGAAGTCTGGCTATAATAGGAACATATCCTATTAACACTTTCCATTGTAACTCGAGCCATCTTCTCATCTTTGGGTCGTCCATTTCCGGGAAGTGCCACCGCCCGACCAAAGCGTTTCCCTGGAGGCTTTCAATACGGTCTGCTAGGTGGATACTATCTATTTTAATAGCTGCGGGAGGGGGAACCGTCTTGACAGGTTTTTGGATTTTCTGAGAGAAACCCTCATCCCAAGCCTTTCCTATAAAATCTTTTTCATTTTGGCTGGTTATTCGAAAAGGTCTTTCCTTTGGTCGGTCAAAACCATCCAAGTCACCCTGAGGGTCCGAGGGGCGGACCAGCCTCTGGACTGCCAATCATTTGACAGCTTGGCATTTTCGTGAACAGATTCTGGTTGGATGGCCGCTTGTATCATCGCCTCCATGGCAGATGAGTCGGATAGTAAATCCATTCTTAAATGTGCCACCTAAATCTTACCACATGGGTACCATAAAAATCCAAGAATGATATGAGTCGGACGTTACAATCAAAAAGGTACAGCTGACTTCTGAGCAAAATACCCGGAGAAGGAAGGTTTAGAAATAGAGTTGTCTGACTGCATTACTAACAGAGGATACCTCAGCAATTAGGAGACCCTTTTTTCCAGAAGAGGGAGAATCTATGAGAAGGCCATCTGTCCACCTATTTTAAGAGGGGTGACCTCATCATGACCTGGACTCTGACAGGCGGGAAGAATTTTGAAAAATGACGGCTTAGCTTAATTCATAAGATCAGATGTCGTCCCAAGGAGAATTTAATATCCAGAGGATTGTACTACATGGCCCTCCCGAGGATGACCAGAACAGATGATGGGAATTTAGAGGTGTACCTTAGATCACAAGCCGGTTTCCGATGGGAAATACCCGGCCCGGAAAAACCAGAAGGAGTCGATAGGTGACGACAGAAATTCGAGGCCTCCTGAGCAACTCAGAAAATCCCCAGAACAGAAACCTTCAGGAAGCTTCTTCGGGACATACTATGCAGCAGCAGAAAACCTCGCAGACACACCACCAGGGACCTAGCTTAAAGTGGAAGTCTGTGCATGGCTTGGAGATAACAAAGTAATTATGAATCTTTAAAACCAATATCCATGACCAACTTAAGAATGGATTGCCAGACATAGGAGATTCACCAGTGTTCCACTCGAAACTTGAAAATAGAACTTAACTTCTAAACCATATCAACATAATTTCTATGCCAGGACATCCTTTCTTATTGCATCAAAACTAAATTTTAGCTTCAAAACGGTATTCATATTGAAAGATTTTCCAAAATTTTAACTGCAATGCTGATAAATTTTCCTTCAAAAAACAGAAACCTTTAGACAAAAAAACGGCATAAAATTATGACAGGAAGAACTGACCTGGAAAACGCAGGCAAGCCGAGAGCGGGCTGCAAAAACAGAAAAATATATATCACGACCAGAGAGAAAACCGAGATGGCACGCCTCAGCTAAAGATCATAGAGGCACCGAACCAGCGCGTCCAGAGAAGGGCGAGACTAGGAGCAAAGGTTGCCAAAAGCCAAAAATCTGCGGAGAGGCGCATAGAAGCAAGAAAAGAGGGTTACGCAGAAGAGACTTCTCTTGGGGAGGAGAAGCCCCGCCAGAAAGCCAGCCGAAGGAGTGTGAAGCTGGGTTAATCGATAACCATGTAGAACTCTTTTGCAACAGGTGTCCCAGATTGAAAAGAGCGCGGTTTTTTCATGGCAAGGCTGGCGTTAAAAAGACATGGCATGATAATCTACTAGCATTGGATGTTGATACGCACCTGCGCAGCGGTTATAGGAGTTCTCTATAATGACTTTTTGGAGATTCCGGTGACGGAATCCGGCGGAGGAAATGAGGTTAAATTTTGATTTTTAAACAGTTAAAAACTGTTTAAAAATGGTTTTTTAACTGCATATTTGGAGTCAGCGCCCTGAAAAACCCTAGGAGCCATTGATTGTGCAGAAACTAGCTATCAAACTTGGGATTCCAATAAATTACTACCGGATTTTGACCAGAAAAATCCGCCGAAAAAGCTTTCAAAAAAGTAGCGTTATAGCCTACTACGCGCTTATATGCTACATACCACAGTCTCGATCTCTGGTTGGACAATATTAACAGCACACCGCTCCACAGCTGCCGTGTAAGTTATATTTAGTAATATTGAGGTCAGTGAAACATTTTTTAAATTATAATAATTTAAATATTTATTTTTCGCTGTAATATTGAGGTGAGTAAAGTATTTTTAAATTATATTATTTAAATATTTT
>APFE031148339.1:143773-159922 GCA_000404065.3 Pinus taeda | reverse complement strand
ATCAAAATGAAAAGAATTTTGCACAAGAAATGTGGCTCTTAAAGGAAACCAGAACCAACATAAAACCTTGAATTCTTTCACAAACACAACTGGTGTAGGGATGTTATTAATGAGTGTTAAACAAGGAAAAAATGGAAGTTAGACATGCTTCATTGTGATGTTTTCTTTATATTTGACCAACAGGATTTAGTTTGAAAGGAATACATCTTCTGCAACCCCATCTACCTACCCATCTACTTGCCTAGCATTTTTTTGTTTCTTCTTGGAAGGTGCACTTGGACTTGCAGACCCTTATGTGCCTTTTCTTTTCCATTGGCTTTTTCTTTTGATTGCCTATCTAGCACTACCCTTATTGCTTCCAAGGCCCCAGATTAAGCAGTTGGGAACCTTAGTTTCCTCTACCATAACGATTGTCTCCAAGATTAAACAGTTTGACAGACTTCTTTCTCTATTCTACAAAAAAAATTGAAACATGGCATGATCAGATTAAGACTGTTGGACCATCCATAAAAATTAGTAAACATGAAGGCATGAAACACACCTTGCCCTTGTCTGGAAATATGGGATCTTTGTATCAGCAAAGCAGAGCATATTTGGCATTTGAATTTGCCAATCATGAAATATGAAACCTATTGGTATAGGTTTCCAACAATCGATATAACAAACATAGAATCTCATCACTACGTCCCTTGATTGCAAAAAACAATGAATTATTTGGTGAGGTGCAAGACTATTTTTTTTATCAAAGAGTTCCAAAATAGAGGAAGCAAGCACGACCATTGATTGCTTTGGATTCAAGATCAACAATATATCATCATTCCCCTGATGTCGATGTTATAGATTTCATTGATCATTATTTGACTTGTGATTCAACAATGTTTCCAGATGAAATTATTCAAATTCAAACTCATCACCACACAAAAGCTTGCAAAAAACATGAGCATTCTACATGTAGATTTGGTTTCTCTTTCCCACCAATTGTTGAAACTTGTATCTTACAACCTTTGTCCAATGAAAAAAATGGAAATCAAGCAATGCAAAAAAAAAATTCTTCTTTTCTATAAAACAAATCTTGTTCAAAAAACATAACATTCAACATATTTCTAATTGATCTTGGAATTACAAAAAAATAATACATGTTTCTCCTTCGCGCTTGCATCACTTGGTCTATCATACTACTCAAAAGAAATCCTTTTGATGTGTGGATAAATGCATTTGCGAACAAAATCTCGTCATTGTGGAAAAAAAAAATGCTTAATTCATTTTAGATGCTTATGCCACAACGACATACTACAACTCCTATATAACAAAGATGAACCACACAATGAAATTTGCTTTCAAACGAATATGAGAAAATTACATGTTTGATGGAGACAACACAATTGAAACTATTCATAAACTTGGAAACACATTGTTAAATATGCAACAAATGTGAAGTCGACAAAAAATCCACATTGCTCTTTCATTGCCTTTGTACTCATCCTCTAGAATGTCAGTTTTCATTAACATGGATCCAATTGAAAAACAAACATATGTGCTAAAAAGACTTCTTTTGTTGGAACAAGAACCCGATAACTCTAAAGATATTGTGTGCATGATAACCATTGATAAGTATGTCACACAACCCATTGAACATGAGAAAGTTTGCTTGGTAAAATATTCTTCTTCCTATTCAACCACAAAAACAACAACTAAGAAAAGAAAGTGCCCATGTGTCATACAATTGATTCAATATAATGAACAAAGGGACCCTAAAAACCATTATAGAGAAAAAAAATATGCTCTACACCCCATACAAAGAATTTGAATACACATTAAAACAAGCTAATGAGACATGGTTTGAGCCATACTTGTCCCAAAAACACATTGTCTATGCCACTAAAAAACAATTTTCCCATTCAATCTCACCATGGGGTGATATTGAAGTTGCTTCTACTACAATTGCATCCAAAAACGAGGAGATATTTATGCTTTGCTTCCCATTGGAATATGGCACTAATACTAGTTCTATTGAAAAATATGATATCCGACGTGACCTAACAGAGAAAATGAGATCTAGAAACATCCAAACTAGATATAAAAAACCAATGAATTCATTAAACATCCCTTTGCTTTGGACACACTAGCATATCATAAAATTAGGAGACGACTAAATCAAGAACAACAACCAATAATAAAACAAATAATACTATGGAAAAAACAATCCAGGAAATTCCTTCTATTTGTTTATCACTGGAGGTGAAAGCATAGGAAAAACATTCACTACACATGCATGTTACCATGCACCGGTGTGACTCTATAACAAAGACTTACAAAGTGACCCTTGGAAAAAAAGGGTCTCATAGTTGCATTTACTGCCAAGGTTTCTTATATTGCAAATGGGGTCATAGTTCATTTTGCTTTGCACTTGCCACTTTCACCCTGTGACATGATGTCATTGACTTCTAACGCACTTGATATATTGACCAAATAGTATGCACAACTTAAATTTATGTTCATAGATGAAGCTTCATTAATTGGTGTTAGAAAAAATAGAAGAGAGAGAGAGAAGAGCCATTACACACAACACAATATCCCTTAATATTTTATTGATCATCACAAGTACAAATATATAAGGCACAATTTACTAACTTCGACACAACGAGATCACCATTACAACTCACACATTGGAAATAACAACTTCTAGACTGACTCCTCGCAACTCCTAATGACAACTACAAATGACATGGAAGCATTACTTCCAACACCCACCCTTAATGCTTACATGGATAATATTAAAAACACATATTACAACGATAAATAAATCTTTGTCAGACTGGTCTTCATCAACACCCACATCCACTCTGGAATCTCGCAAACACCGCTCTTTCACCACCACATCTTTGAGCTGTTACTTGACCTCCATTTAAAACGTATCTGCCTTTGACCATCATTGATGAACTTTACAAGATCAACAATATTGACACCTTGGCTCGTTGGGGCTTGTTAAAATTGGCAACTAGGGCCAAAATCCATGTGGGCCATCTTATTGATGGCTGATAATATTTTTATTAGATTCCTCTCGTCAAGAGGTGTAGGATTGATCTAAAGATCATCCGATTTTGATAAGTATTTATGGAGATATGAATTTATTTTGATTATGGAATTATTATCAAGCTGACCTACAACTCATGTAGGCTCAAAAGCCCAACAGTCGCATCTATTCAAACATCGACAGTTGTGTATAAATACAGGAGGACTTTTCCTCATTTGCACTCACTCATCTCATCACATCTGTCTCTCTCTCTCCTGCGTAGAAAAGAGGTTCTTCTCTATTGCGCAAAAAAGGCACTCTCTCTCACACATGTGTAAGGAAGCTGCTGAACCTGAAGTTGCAACTGCAGATCCGAACTTTGACCAATGTTGACCATTAAACCTCCTCTTTTGAACTGCATTGTAAGTCCATCTGGACCTCCTCTGAAGGCCACATTTTTTGGTGGTGGAATCAAGCCGATCCGACAGTCAATTTGCGAGATATCGACTGCCCTAGTTTTGATGATGAAGCCGCTAACACTGATGCTGTTGATCTAGGGTTTGCTGCTGCTGATATAAATCAGATTTATTGTACTATTTCTCTCAGCTGAATTATTGAAGATAAACGATGATTTGATCAAAGGGTTTCCCCACACATTGTGGGGTTTGTCCCTGGCTAGCTACCACATCTTGTGTCTCTTGACTTGGCTTGTTTTCTATTGATCATTTAATGTTTTATCTACACTTTACTTTTGCACATGTGATTGCTAATCTATGATTAATAATAAGAAAGAAAAGTAAACTTCTCTAAGCATAGAACATACCATAAATAAACATGGTATCAGCGCTGAGGTGAAGACAAAGCCCAAGCAAGAGTAAGAGCAATCACCAAAGAGAAGATTGGCAAGGCTATCCTAAAAGAACTATGGAGTCCTCATCACTCTTTCCTGCCGAGGACAAGCTCCGTGAGAAAGATGACTATCACAGATGGAAGATGTCTATCGATCTAACCCTAGAAGATCAAGGAGTGTTGGACCATGTGAGAGGCAATATTGTTGAGCCTCCATCAAATGCATCCGCTGCTGCCAGGAACAAATGGAAAATCGAAGAAGTCAAAGCAAAGAAGATCATCCGAGACTCAATTGACAAGCACTTGGTGGCCTACATCTCCGACCTGAACACCTCCAAGGAAATATACAATATACTGGTGAGTTTATTTAAAGTTAATGATGCAAATCAAGTTTTGTTTCTGAGAAATAAGCAAGATGAATATTATCTACTAGCTGCTCTATCTACCTCTGCTCCTTCGGACTCAATGGGAATTTGGCTTATTGATAGTGGTTCCTGAAGGCACTTCACTGGTCACAAAGTTGTTCTCCATAATCTGATAGAGAAAGAAACTAACCTGGAAATTGTCCTTGGAGAAAATATGAAATATCCCGTGAAAGGTGTAGGAAATGTCTCTCTCAAATTGAATCAAGGTAGTACAATCCACTTACGTGATGTATTATATGTACCTGACCTCAAAAAGAACCTGGTGTCCATCTCGACAATGGAAGACAAGGCTACAAAGTGACCTTCAATAATGGTAAGGTACGTGTATGGAAAAATAATGTTAAAGATGCCTTTACTCTTGGGTTTCGTGTTGATTCATTCTATCAGGTCGATGGCAGTCCGCTAGGTGTCATGTCTTATGACACATCTCTTCAATCCGAACTTTGGCATCGGAGGTTTTCCCACCTTCATTATAAAGCTATACCTGATGTAAGACAAATGGTGACAGGGATGCCCAAATTCCGAGTAGAGAAAGAAGGTGTATGTCCAGGATGTGCCGAAGGAAAGCTCAAAAGGGGACCATTCCCCTCAAGCCAAAGCAAGACCTTTGATATATTACATTTGGTTCACTCAGGCATACCTGAGGCTAGAATTAAGAGGGAGGCTACTACAACACATACTCCTGAGCATAATGGTGTGGCAGAAAGGAAGAACCGTATAATTGTGGAAGTTGTCCATGCCATGCTCCATGATCAAAGACTTCCAAAGTTTCTATGGGTAGATGATGTAACAATGCCTAATGCAGAGGAACCTATGGATCCTATTTATACACCTGAGCCTTCCTCTTCTAGGAAGAGGCCTACATGGCTTAGGGGGCTACTTGATGATGCTGCACCCCAAAGAACTTTCCGTGAAAGTAAGAAACCTAACAGGTATCAGGGATACTTGACCATCATGAACACGATCATACAAAATGAGCCTTCATCACTCTTAAATGTCGACAAGCATCAAGTATGGAAGGATGCTATGATTGAAGAATATGAGTCTATTATGAAGAATGATGTATGGGAAGTAATTCCCAGACCCCAGGACGAGAAAATTGTCACTTCTAAATGGCTTTACAAGATAAAGCATGCAACAGATGGAAGTACAGAAAAGCATAAGGCTCATTTTGTTGCTCGTGGTTTCTCCCAAAAGGAAGGTATAGACTATGATGAGATATTTGCCCCTGTTGCCAGATATATGGCCACTCGCTCGATCATATCCCTTACGGCTTCACAAGGATGGAACCTATATTAGATGGATGTCAAGACCGCATTCTTGCACAGTTCGATCAAAGAAGAGGTCTACGTGGAGCAACCCAAAGGATTTGAGATATATGATCGAAAATCTTATGTATGTAGGTTGAAGAAGACACTCTATGGATTGAAGCAAGCACCCCGAGCATGGTATGAGAGGATCAATAACTACTTGATGAAGTTAGGATTCACTAGGAGTGAAGCCGATCCTAACCTTTACTTTAAGGTTGAAGATGACAAACCTTTCATACTGGTGCTGTATGTGGATGACCTCTTTCTAACAGGTGCAGACCCTCTCATTCACAAATGTAAGAGGGAGTTGGCTTCTGAATTTGAAATGAAGGACCTAGGACTTGAAGTGTGGCAGAAGCCAAGGGAAATTTTCCTATCTCAAGGAAAATATGTGGTGAAGATTTTTGAAAGATTTGGTATGGTAGACTGCAAGCCTGTAACTACCCGGATGGAGCTTGACTTCAAGAAGTTAAGTGGTAGTGCTGTTGGACCTGTTTTATGAAATGGCACTAAGTATCAGCAACTCGTCGGAGCATTCATGTTCTTAGTGAACTCCCGTCCAGATATATGCTTTTCAGTCAACACGTTGAGTCAACATATGGTTGAACCTCACCACATACATTGGATTGGTGCCAAGAATCTATTGAGATATCTTCGTGGCACAATCACTTATGGGTTAAGATACACTGCCGGAGATGTGAGACTACTTGGATACACCGATGATGATTGGGCAAGCAATGTGGAGGACCCTAAGAGCACTTCCAGGTGTTGTTTCTCCTTGGAATCCGCTTCGATATCCTGGATGAGCAGGGAGAAGAAGTCAGTGGCTTTAAGCATTGTCGAAGCAGAGTATATAAATGCTAGCATGGCCTCTTATGAGGTAGTCTGGTTGTGAAAGCTCTTCAGTGAGATGTTTGGATTTACATTGGATACCACCATGATCCTATGTGACAACCAGAGCAGGATTCATTTGTCAGAGAATCCCGTATTTCATGATCGCTCCAAGCATATCGGTATCGGGTATCACTATATTCGAGATATGGTGCAAGCGGGGAGCTATAAGGCTCCAACATATTGGTACAGATGAACAAGTTACCAACATTTTGACAAAGCCCCTAGGGAAAGTAAAATTCCTAACTTTCCGAGAACAACTTGGTGTTGTTCAGAGACCCTCCGATGCGGGTCATGTATGATGTATTGAGCTCTGGGAACTCTGGGGGGGTGCAGGGTACTCCCTGGAGCGACATATGACCACAGGATGGTTCACCATCCCCTGGTGGTATACATGTACACCCCGTGGCGACTATGTAGCAGGATGATTGGTTCTCTTCTGAGGTTTGGATGATGTCTTCTCCATGACGACTATGTAGCAGGATGATTGGTTCTCCTGTGAGGTCTGAATGATGTGTTCTCCATGACGATTATGTAGCAGGTTGATTAGTTCTCCTATGAGGCCTGGATGATGTGTTCTCCATGGCAATTGTGTTGCAGGATGATTAGTTCTCCTGTGAGGACGGGATCAATTAAGTTCTCTTGTCAAGCCATCCTACCCATGCAGTCAGGGACTCATGGGAAGTACCTCTCATCTGATCAATGAGCAGGGAAATGAATTTAGGGACCATAGTAGTACTGATGGACGCATTGTTGTATCTACCATACTCCCTATGCTAGGATGACCTTCATTGACTTGGGATCAATGATACTAGTTTGGGACCAATGGTAGGAGTTGTACCCACTATGACGCTGACTTTCGGTCAGTTCAGACTGGTCTGGGACCAGTGGTATATACTCTAAGACTGACCTCTAGTCAGTGCAGTACTAGTCTAGGACTAGTGAAAATGGTACATACTATGATGCTGACTTCAGGTGAGTTGAGATTGGTCTGGGACTAGTGGTACACTCTTTGAGACTACGATACTAGTCTGGGACCAGTGGTGGGAGTGGTACCTACTATGACGCTAGCTTCGGGTCGGTTAAGATTGGTCTAGGACCAGTGGTACGCACTCTGAGACTGACTTTGAGTTAGTGGAGGATGATACTGGTCTGGGACCAATGGTAGGAGTTGTACTCACTATGACGTTGACTTCAGGTTGGTTGAGACTGGTCTGGGACCAGTGGTACATACTCTGAGATTGACTTTGAGTCAGTATGATACATCCTCGATCATTTCTTCTTCTTCATAATTCAGAGAAAATCAGAGCAGAACAAATCAGTATAGGGCAAAACAAGACAAAGCAGAACAAGTAGAATAGAGCAGAGCAGGACAAGGGTAAGGCTGTATAGGGCAGTGCATTTGATGGATGAATAGTAGCAACCGACAGATAGATTGCAGATGAAGTTCTCCTTAGTTGAGAGGGAGTGTTAAAATTGGCAACTAGGTCCAAACTCCATGTGGATCATATTATTCATGGCTGATAATATTTTTATTAGATTCCTCTCATTGAGAGGTGTAGGATTGATCTAAAGATCATCTGATTCCGATAAGTATTTATGGAGATATGAATTTATTTTGATTATGGAAATATTATCAATCCGACCTACCACTCATGTAGGCTCAGAAGCCCAACAGTTGCATCTATTAAAACATCAACAATTGTGTATAAATACAGGAGGACTTTTCCTCATTTGCACTCACTCATCTCATCACATCTTTCTCTCTCTTGCACAAAAAAGAGGCTCTTCTCTATTGCGCAGAAAAGACACTCTCTCTCACACATGTGAAAGGAAGCTGCTGAACCTGAAGCTGCAACTGCAAATCCAAACTTTGACCAGCGTTGACCATCAAACCTCCTCTTTTGAACTGCGTTGTAGGTCCATCTGGACCTCCTCCGAAGGCCACATTTTTTGGTGGTGGAATCAAGCTGATCCGATGATTGGTTTGCGAGATATCGACTGCCCTAGTTTTGATGATGAAGTCGCTAACGTTGATGTTGCTAATCTAGGGTTTGCTACTGCTGGTATAAATCAGATTTATTGTACTATTTCTCTCTATTGAATTATTGAAGTTAAAAGAAAATTTGATCAAAAGGTTTCCCCACACATTGTGGGGTTTGTCCCTCGCTAGCCACCACATCTTGTGTCTCTTGTCTTGGCTTCTTTTCTGTTGATCGTTTAACGTTCTATCTACACTTTACTTATGCACATGTGATTGCTAATCTATGAATAATAATAAGAAAGAAAAGTAAATTTCTCTAAGCATATAACATACCATAAATTAACAAGGATTTTGCAATAAGAGTTGTCAAGTAATGAACCATTTTATGGACCAACCACCATCTATCGGATATTTCGCTTTTGGCTATCTGTTAGTTGATAGGATGGAGGTCTAGATACTGAATGTGCTCAAGGAATGATCAAACAACTTCAAATTACACAAGAATTGATGTTTCGAACACCGGGGCTTCCAGTTTAAGAACCACCAACCCTTTTTATAACCAAAATTACTAACATACAAGAATTGACATTTCGGACATCGGGGCTTCTAGTTTAAGAACCATCAATCCAATAAAAAACACACAATAGAAAACTTCATCAACTCACACCACACAATAGAAAAACTTAGATTTATTTTACTTTTAAAATAGTTCAAGAGGTGATTTTGATGACAACTCATCACTATTTGATTCTGAAATGTCATCCAAGTTGGCTATGTTTGCAGTTTCCTTTCCATTGAGAATATCCCTTACAGGAGTTCTACAATTCCACACAGTATGTCCATATTTGTGATAGTAGAAGCATTCTGTTGAACCCTTTTTTTTTCATTTTTCCTTTGGAAAATAGTGCAAGTTCATGTTGACCACAAACATCTAAACCCTCTGTATTTGCCCCTTTTTCCTCAGGTAAAAGTGATGATATCGTTCCTTCCAATGATTGAGAAGACATTTGGCTTAATGTGAATACAATGTTGTTATACTTGGGAGATAAGCTATTTAATAGAATTGCTTTAGCATCATCTGTTTCTACATTGGCACCAATTTCAACCAATTGCCCAAAGAGAGACGTTAACTCATTTATATGATTAGAAAGAGGTGTCTCATCATGCATTTTGAGACTAAACAGCTGCAATTTTAAAGAGAACTTTGCGTTCATAGACTTTTCCCCAAATAACTTACTCAAATGTTCCAGATTTCATGAGCCGATTTTGCTAAATTAATCAAATGCATCTGAGTGCCTGAAAGACCCAATCCAATTATGGCCTTAGCCTTATCTTCTTTCTTTTCCTATTCTATTAAAAGCTTGGCATTAGCAGGAGCCTTTTTGGTTCCTTTTACTATACTCCACAAACCTCTATTCATAAGATGCATTTTAATTTTAACTTTCCATGTATGGAAATTGATGCCATTAAACTTCTCTAAAGGAAGAGAGTCCATATTACCTCTTTTTCTTCTTTCAGATCTAAGATATGTGAATCTGATTCTTCTCCCTCTCTACCAACAACAATTTAGCTTGTAACACATTGTCTTTTATGCCCTCAAGTTGTCTGTTGCTCGTCAAATACCCATTGGATGGTACAGATCTTTATGAGGCACATTCACAACAAGGATCTACATGTAGGAAATGGTTGGAGACTGACCTTCTGTGCGCAGAAACTGGGGACTACAGTAGAAGAATATTCCTGTTGTGAAGACACCTTAAAATGTGGCGATGAAAGCATCAAGAATGATTATATTTTGGGGCATCAATGCTTGAGATTTGAGCAGATAAGGTTCATCTCCCTAGTTAAGGGAGCAATCTTCTACAACGCTAACTTTCAAACTCATGGTTGCGGCATTTTTCGCTGGATCCACTCAGCATGCCCACCACAAAGAAATGCAGTGTCAACACATATTGTGGCAGTGTCAATTGAATTTGAAGCACACTTTTCTTTTCTGGCTCGCAAATCTTGACGCCTGCTCACCTTTACTTGCTCCCAAGCACGTAGCGGTGGATTTCTTCAACCAATTTCACAACAGGCTTTGCCTCCTTCAACAACGATACTTTACCCAACTATTCTTGCCATATCTCCAGAGTCTGATACCCAAAGTATTTCAAATGAAAGCGATGGATTGCTAGATTGCAGGAGCTTTAACTATCTATCTCACCTCTCAGATCTCAGCCTTATGCTTTGATACCATGTTAGAAAAAATAGAAGAGAGAGAATATCCATTACACACAACACAATCTCCCTTGATATTTTTATTGATCATCGCAAGTACAAATATATAAGACACAATTTATTGACTTCAACACAACCAAGTCACCATTAAAACTCACACATTGGAAACAACGAATTCTAGACGGACTCCTTGTAACTCCTAATGACAGCGACACATGACATGGAAGCATTACTTCCAACACTCTCAATTACTATATAACATTGACAAGTGACTTTGTGAAATCATCCACACTCCAACTACCCTGTTTGGCAATCTCAACATAATATTTTGTGGGGACATGTGCCAAGCACAGCCTGTGCGTGATTATTAGATATTTGAGCATCCAAATTTTAAAGGAACTATTGCTCCTTATAGTTTATTTGAAAACAATGTCAAAACTTATGAAGTAAAACAAGTGACGTGACAAGAAAACAAAGAGTTTGTGTCCATTTTAAACATAATTAGGACATGTTCACACACTGACGATAATCTTACATTCTTGAACAACATTGTTGTAGATGCCCACCAAATGATCCAACATTTCCATATTTCTTCTGTTTAAATAAGAATGTACAAGAACATAATGAAAGAATGTGGTGTTTCATCAACACATAAACAATCACATTAAATGGATATGATAGAACAATTGAGTCAATCGATAAAAATCGCAATAGGAACATCAAAATGCAATTGTCAACTACCATTGTGCTCAAAGATAATATGCTTACTACAAGGAAATGACCTTCTAGTGGAGGTTCTTACGGAAGCTCCTACAAAAATAGTTCAAACATCTGTTTGTAGCGGAGGTGGCCAGGCAATGTTTTTTGAAAAGTGCGTCTAAATTATACAAATGCACCAGTTCTTTACTATCCATACAAGCGTCGGTGCTGTAGGTAACATGGTGTGTCGTCAAAAATTTATTTTTGTAAAATTAAAATAACACAATGCACTACATAACATAACACATTGGTGCTTGAACAGTCGATAACACTGGAGCCCTTCACATAGTAAAACATTCAAGTGCATACTAGTAAGGAACACCGCTATAATTTTAAATTTCAGAGAAATGTGGTGTTATTTTTCAAAGAAGCCCTAGTGCGGTACTATTAATAAAATGCTCCAAGACATCTTCTAGAGAGCACCGCTAGACAATTTTTTATTAAAAAAAAAATGGTGGTGTTATAGTGAAAACACAACATTGGTGCGGTACCAGTAGCGAAATGCCATGAGGTATCTCATGAAAAGCACTGCAATATTTTTTTAATTAAAAAAATGGCGCTTTTGGATATATCCGACATCGACGCATTTTCCAAACGCACAAAAGGAGGGTTAAATAAATAAATAAAAACCCTAGTGGTCGTAATTTTCATTTTTACAATTTACAGTTCTAGAGAGCTCTGAAACACCAGTGCCACTCTTGCCACATGCAAGCAACCTAACATTGGTGCTTCTCTTTCTCACCATCCTTCCGTACCGTGCTCATTGTTTGAGTTTTCAATTTTTTCAAACCGTTCTAATTTTTTTTCTCCATTATGTTTCTGCAATGCCTCCCCGATGACAAAATGTCAAGGTAATGTCTATGTTTCTTTATAATTTAATTTTTTAGCAAATTAGAATTTTAAATTAAGCTAAAATTTCCATTTATTTATTTATTTATTTTTTTCTTCACTGAGCAGTACGTTTGATACATTTGTAACGACCTATCTATAAATATAGAGAACGCAAGAATAATAGCAGGCATACGATGCATGCATATGATAGCTACATATGCATGTGTCGCATACTCCGCACTAGTATTTATATACGAAATTAACTATAGGTATTAAATATCATGACACTTCTTCGAATGGAGGTTCTACTCGTCCATCAACACCCATATTGCTTAATGTATCGTGATTAATGAGTAAATATTAAAAATGGGCTATATAAATTATATATCTCAGATTATTAATAAAAATTATATTAATAAAAATATATAAATGATTAAAAATATATATGAGAAATTAATTAAAAGGGTACTTAAAATAATGTTATAATTTTAATAGCCCCAAGGGTTAGCTTAGTTGGTAAAAAATCGTGCATTCCCATTGGGAGGTCAAAGGGTCGAATCCACCCGAAGCCCTTGGGGTCAGGTCTTGCAGTAGGCCGAGGGGTGATTTAGCCTAGCTATCGCCCATATTTTTCCGTGGACGTAGCGATCACTCACTGACCAGGTTGCTTGTGAACCACATGCAAAAAAAAAAATGTTATAATTTTAATATTAAAAAAGTACTTTAATAAAACATAAAGAAATGCAATTTATTAAATCACATATATATATATATATATACGGGACCATAAAAAGAGATAGGGAAGGTGATACGTGACATGGGAGGGTGTCACCAGGAGACTAGCGGTGGGGTGCTGGTGGAAGAGCGGCCACTGCCAAGAAACCAGATAAAGGCCATCAAGTAGAAGTTTAGAGGGGGCCGGGAGGAAGGGAAATTGAAGGAGGAACTGAAGTTACCAACAGTAAGAGCGTGGATTGTTCTGAGGTTTCTGGGCACGGGGGAACAGTTTGCTTCATCTAAGGAGCTTTCTGGACTGAGTAGCCAGGTTCTGCTCAGTTTGGCTGGGTGGATTCAATCATTTGGCAACCAAAGCAAGGAGCTGGAGGCTTCAACAACCGCAAGTGCACAAGTAGGTACCCTCAATAGTTCTGTTAGTTAATTCTGTAAAATTCCAGGAAATTAATTTTACAACTCATGATTAAAAATCCCTTTATTGTATTTTCATCTGCTTTATGGTTGTCTCATTCACATCTGCTTTACGGTCGTCTCAACATTTGGCTCGCACCGATAACGGTGTGCCCTGTAAATTTACAAGTTGCACCGCATATCTATGCACCCAATAAATTTACAGGGTGCACCACATATCGATGTGTGAACATAACACACCGTCGTTATTGAATAGCGTTTTGTAAACTAAAAGGCACCAGGATTTATGCGACAAATTGTACATCAGTGCCTCACTCCCGATGTGTTTATATTTACCAAATGCACCAGGATTGATGCGACAAATTGTACATCAGTGCCTCACTCCCAATGCGTTTATATTTACCAAATGCACCAGGATTGATGCGACAAATTGTACATTAGTGCCTCACTCCCGATGTGTTTATATTTACAAAATGCACCACAAACCTAATATTAAAAAATATAGCCAACCTCGGTGCGTTCAATATCGTGAACGTTCCATACCATTGCGAAAAGGTTATTCGTGGGCATCGATGCACAAGTTTTCTGCACTGCTATCAAAATTTAAAATTGTGAACCAATAACAGTGCGACATACTTATGCGTGCATCATTAGTGGTGTAGTTTTAGTTGAACGCACACCGATGCCGGTGCATGACTGTGTTTTGTGCACACTGAAATTTATTTATTTTTATAATTTTAATTGAAAGTTATGTTTTCATATTTATACATACATGTTTCATTTAATAAAAAAAAATGTATTTTATGTTTCAATCATGTAGTAGAGATGTCAGTAGAGGGAGTAGAAGCAGGAGTAGGAGCAACAAGTAGACCCATAGAATATGGTCTAAACATGGAAGGCTAGAGAGTGGGAGAGGGATTTATACCCTTGCCCTATTACTGCAGCAACCCGAGCTCTCTTGAGGAATGTAGGCCTCCTCAAGTTCTATGAGGAGACTACATCCCTAAAGGTGCACTCTATATTTTTGGTGCATTTGATCCACCAATGGAATGTATAGGAGCAGACTTTCTATGTCGGTGTTGGGGCGTGGCATAGGCCCACCGAGGAGGACATATACTTTATCAATGGCCTATCTAGTAGAGGGGGGGATTTTCCCCAATTCCATGATGTCCCCCATGGGGTTGAAGCTGAGAGTCATCTTGCATACACTCTGAGATATGTCGGGCCTCATGCGGTCCATCCATCAACTTTTCAGGTTCGTGGTGGATAGCTACATATTTATTCTTTTGTTGCAAATGAGGTTAGCTGGCTTTCGTTATTAGTCACCACCATTGTACACTTTAGTACTGATGGGTAGTGAATTAGTTGCACTCTTTTATATTATTTTGATTTTTTTATTTAGTTACCATGTTGCATCAGATGGTCTACCTTTTTTTGAGGCAGTTTTGCATGGATTTAGATAGATGTCGTGCATTGAGACATGGGAGGGAGACGTTACCTTTCGCTTCTGAGGTTTTTTTGTTTATTTTTTTTTACAGGATTCCAAAGACGAGGTACATTTGTTTGTTGCCCTCCTAGGCCAATCTCTGATGTCTGGATATGCATGTGGGGGTAGATGTTGCCCAAGAGGGTCCTAACGGAGTTTCCGGCCAAGATTTCTAATGGGGCACTGGCTCTACTAGCCAGTGAGGATGACAATGCATTTGTCACGTTGGTATTTTCGTATTCGGGGATTGATTAGAGAGGGTGTCCCAACATTTTCTTTACAGCGGCTAAGCCTCCACATGATAGAGGTAATATTAATATTTTCTTTAAATTAATCAACTAGTTTCATTTTCTTGTTTTAATGAATTAGAATAAAATTACTCTAGCACGTTATTTAACTTGTTTTATTAAATTGTTTAAAGAAATTGTCTAATTATTTATCTGTACTGTATACTTTGTAGATATCAACACATTCAATGAGGTCGTGCCTCCTCCCCCACTGGATGTTAGAGGAGATGAGGAGATGGGTGAGGCCAAGAGGCTGAGGCACATCCTCAAGGGGGAGTGGGTGTCCGAGGCTATAGGCCTAGTCTGAGAGCTCAGATGGACTACTGGGACAGATTGGCTAGAGTTTTGTTTAATGCAGGAGTCAGCCCTGCGAGGTCTCGAGATATCACCGTGGATCCTAGTTTTGTGGGTCTGTATAGGGACTTCCTGCGGGATATGTTGTCTCTTATGCGACATATCATCAGAGCTAGTAGGTTACTAACAATAAGGAGGGATGTGGTCTAACATCATACAACGACAAATACATCAAATGAGGGCATTGATGATCATGATCATGACGATGAGGGTGGCGATCATGATGCTTCCAGTAGTACCACTCCATAAGATCATGGTCGTCATGGTTTCGGTGATCCATCTGGAAGTACATCTCCTCAGTCGCCTGATGATGAGATGCTAGAGCTAGAGGATATGCCTCATGTTTCTCCTGATAGCGCAGACCAACCACCTCCTCCTCCACCTCGGAGTTCGCCAGACCGCATTGAGGGCGCAAATGTAGTTGACCATCCATCGTCTTCTACTCATGCAGACCAACCAACTCCTTCTCCACCTCAACTGAGTTCGACAAACGTTGATCATGCAGTAGTTGACCATCCATCATCTTCTACTACAGACCAACCTGGCACTACGTCTGTTTTATCGAATATTTGATTGCACTTATTTGACTTGACA
>APFE031148339.1:124444-137293 GCA_000404065.3 Pinus taeda | reverse complement strand
GGTTTTTCTTTTTAGTTATGTTTTTTAATTTCATTTTTTTATGTTTTATTATCAACATGAAAATTACAAACATTTAAAAAAAAAATATCTACACTTAATACATTAGAAAATTTAAAGTGTAAAAAATAAGCATTCTAAACAAAAAAGGGTTGATGCTCCATCAACATTTTTCAAAATCAAGATGAAAATCACTAACATTTAAAAAAAGTGTTCATACTTTATACATAAAAAAATTTAAAGTGTCAAAAATAAACTCTTTAAAAAATGTGTTGATGCTGTATCAACACTTTTCAAAATCAAGATGAAAATCACTAACATTTAAAAAAAATGTTCATACTTGATACAGAAGAAAATTTAAAGTGCCAAAAATACGCTTAAAAAAGGTGTATTTTGTATCACTAGTTTTCAAAATTGGGTGACTTTTGCTACCCAAAAAAAATGGGTACTAGGTCATTTTCTTGTTTGATCGGTAGCTATGATGTATCCTTTATATGCTTCATGGCTATTTAATATGTTGGGATTCACATAAGTCCTAACTCAATGCAGTGTGAGGCATGTCATCCCTGCAACATAGCTAATTCCTTCCAACAAAAGAGTCTTTGAATCCTTGGGATTATAGGCATGTGCCTCAATATCTTATGAGGAGGACCATGTGTTTTACCCTTTTCTTTTTAATTATGGTACTTATCATGCCCACATTTTAGGCATATTTTTTTGTCTATATATTCTCCTCTATATAAAATACAATCATTCAGACATGCATGATATGATATATACTCAACACCCAACATTTTCATCAACTGCTTTGCCTCTTCGCAGCTACTTGACACGACATTGTCACTCAGAAGAACCTTATATTTGAATAATATCCTGTAGTTGGTGGGAAATATAATTGTACAATGTCAATTTTTAATATTCATAAAATCAACCATTTTTTAAATTTGATTGCGTAACAAAATATAAAGAATTTGATCGATAATGCAAGTCAATTACTTCAATATTGCTGAGAAACATGCTTTCGACATGCTAAAATTTGCTTTCACGTTGTACAACAACATTGTTGTCCCCAACATAGTAGATTTTGACTTGCCGCCAAGTCCAAAGAGAGGGGTGGTGGAAGCAAATTTCAGGGTTTGGAATAAGGTATCAGTGATATGAGCATCATCCCCTAGCTCATCGTTTTGGAATGCATCTAACAACATTGCCTCCATGGCAGTCATATCGCGTAAGTAATCATCCATACCAACCTCCATTTGATTGCCTCTTGCATTGTTAACTTGTGATGAAGCATTACTATTGTTGTAGTCATTCCTAGTTGGTGAATTTGGAGGTAGTGGGAATTGAATATGTGGTTGATCAACCATTCTTTGTATGCTTCCTCTCTGATTCTTGTTCTTAATGTAGCTTTATCTCGAGTTTACATTGTAGTGAGGTGTTCAGAAAGATGGTAGGTGGGTTGCTCATCATCACTAGAATCCTAATTTCAAAAAATATTGAATGTCATTAGCACAATATCAATGATAGTAGTAAGAACATCAACGCAATTGGTTTGTTGAAATTACAGTATAGCAAACAATTGTTACCATCATTGATCCAAGGTTGTGGCTGGAAAATGCCATGTTCCAATTAGCAGGGTGAAGAGCCTGTCCATTTTCATCTATGAGCTGCATGCGATATGTTGCTCCTGAAAAGAGCTTCTAACATTTTTGAAAATAATATGGAGTAATATTTTCTGCATCTGAAACTGATTATGAATCAGGGTGCAAATTTGGATACATTTTTATTCAAATTGGCATGGTTTTAAAAAAAATCAATTAGATAATCAAAATATAAATAAAACCTAAACTTATTGGAGATGGAAAGGAAGAACTTTGTGAACAACTTTGATCAACAACATGGAACGAACTAGAATTTGAAGAATTGGCCATTTGTAGATATTATTGAGATCTTTTACCTGCATTTGAGAAAAATCAGAGTTTTTTTTTGCATATCTAAAATTAATCTCAAGAACCATATAAGCACAATTTGGATTTCAATATAGTTTTTCAAAAATAAGGCGACTTTAAAAGAAAAATGTATACTATGAATTTATGTAATTCATGTGGATGCATCTTAAAAGATAATTTGATATTAATATGTCATTTATGTGAAATAAAATTTCAGATAGTTTTTAAACCAGATAGATGCGCTTATCAGAACAAAGCGTACTGATGAGATTAAGTAATACCGACACTGGGGCATTTAAATAATACCCGCACCAATTTCAGGAATTCTGAAAAAAAAAATGTTATCATATCAGTGCTCTTCTATTAAAAAACAACAACAACAACACTGCTATACACCAGTTTTCCGATTTTAAAAACGAAAAATGAATTCAACCAACTTGGTGCTCTTATAACAATTAAAGCACTGATGCTTTTAAATAGAAACCACATCATTACATTAAAAAAAGTAATCGCACCATTTTAGGATTTCGAAAATAATAAAAAATGTATCATATCGGTGCATTGAAAAACTTTATTCATCTAAAAATATCAATGCACCTTTTTATAAACACACATGTGCGCTTGACTATTGAATGCACCAATGTGCGGAGATATATATATATATGATATATATATATATATATATATATATATATATATTATATATAATATATATATATATATATATATATATATATATATATATATACTATATATATATATATTTTATTTTTTTCGATAAATTAGCGCTAATTATTTTTCAAATCTAATTTCATAATGTGTTTTAAATGTAAAAAAGTTATTCACCCATTTCATTATTTTAACCCAAAAATTTCATGTAAATGAATTTGCAAGAGAACATATCAGGAGCATTGTGCAAGTGGAAAAATATTTTGGAGGCAACAAAACATTCATAAGATCAAATGTTGAAGGTATGGTGATTTCAGTCAAAAACCTGCATAGATAAAAATTTTTTAATTTTATTTTATTTTACTAATAAAAAATTTACAATTTCTGTTAGGGTTAATTAAAAGAGATATTATTTACAGAGAGACACACTGAGAACACTATTGGAATCTGCAAAAATATTTTGAATATGCTCGAAGATCAGAGGTTGAAAAGTATGTTGAATTCACTCAAAATCCTAAAGATAGAAAAAATCTTAAATTTTTAAACTGTTAAAATATTTACAATTTCTGTTAGATTATTCACAATTATATATATATATATATATAATATATATATATATATATATATATATATATATATATATATTAAAAAGCCTATATAATAAAAAAATTACAATAGGTTTTAGTAGTAAATTTTTTTACGATTTGCTTTCCTATTTAAATTTAATTAAAATTCAGACAAAAACAAAAATATTCAATATTTACCTTAAACCCTTGCTTCTTCCTGCAAAATTTCACCTTGGGTTTTAACTTCTTCTACCACTTCACAATTAGGGTTTTCTAATTTAGAGATTTTAGATTTAATGAGTTTGTGTACTTACTATATCTAGGGCGTTTGACATATAAAGTAGAGGAATCAATTATTGAATTAGATTCAAGCCCTATCCACCGTCTTCGTTTTTTTTAAATGGCTATATATTCTGCAGTGCGCCCTTTGTAATATGATGCACTAGTGCTCCCTTTATAATACAACACACCAACATATTATAACACTCTCAATTATGTCTAGTTTGTTAATTGTTGCTCCTGGTATAATATAGCGTACTGACACATCTCTTCCAAATAACATCGTTAAATCATTTCGGTGCATTTCCTTACAAATCACACCATAATAATTTAAAATTAGTTTTCCATGATGGTTTGTCAAAACAATTAAACGATTAGTGTGTTTAACGTTCTAAATGCACTCGTGCATTTATCTTAGATAAATGCACTACTTACCAAAGCTTTTTTAGCGGAAAATTATTTAATTTATTTGTAAAATATATTTAATGACTTATATATTAAATGCTACAAATTGGATATTGATAAAAAAAAAAGGTCTCAGAAGGTCTTAGGTAACAAAAATATTGATTGACACTATGATAGCACATTAAAAAAAAAGAAGGCAAGTTCTTTGTAAATTCATTAAAAAAAAATGTTTGAGCTATATGTAAGCCTAACTAATATGTATTGGTTGGTGTGTGTCATGCAGAGCCGCAAAATGCACAAGGTCAATAAAATTATTTCTAATCTAAGTGCAGAAGAGCATAAAACACTCATAGAAAAATTGTAGAATGATGAATCGGGTGAATAAAAAAATACCATTGAATATGAGTTTTTTTTGAATTTTCATTAATAATATACTTAAGAATATTTGATAACATGTTTCAAACAATATATTAATTCATATATGTTTAATGTTTTACGTTGAGCAACAATGAAGGGAAATATTAATGTCCTTCTAAGAAAAGAAAAATTATAAAACATGTAAATTACGATAATTTGGTCCTTAGTTCATCTGGAGTGGTGTTGAAGGTTAATGAAAGGGGGAGAATTTTTTACAGAACTATGAGGGATCTAGTGGAACAAATGTATAAACGTACTTTCCACTTACAATACAAAAATCAATCTAGTGATTCCAAGTATCAAATTATATCTAAACTACAAGAAGCATTTCTAGTGCAATGGTCAACGAGACATCACAAACTTGCAATAACAAAAACACACAACAACAAAAATGAATCATTCAAATGGTAATATTTCTAATTGTATAAAATGATTTTCTAGAATTATATGTATATATTACTACAAACCATTAATTTATTAATACTGATTTTGTTATATTTGGTTTCATATATCATTATAAAAATAGTTGATTACTTTTTTCAGGAAGGTTATGAAAATCACAAATAATGAACACACAAATATGCAAAACATGCCAGTAGGAATGTCCCAAAAAGTGTATAAGGAGATGGTAAAAGAAATGGACATAATTGCGTCAGAGGAGGAGCCATCTTAACAACGCAATTTAAATGTATGTAATCATGATTGACTTTGTACAAATAAAAAACAATTTAGCATTAAATATTAACTTTCAAGTATTTTTTTGCAAAAAAAAAAGAAAAAAAAAGATGGAACTCATTCAACACATAATATAGGAGGACAAGGAAGAAAAGGGTTGATTTCAAAGTTTGTGAGTAATTATTAATATTTCCTTATAACAACTCAAAATTTTATTTTTATATATTTTAAGTTGTTTTACAACAACAATCCTTGAATGTCTTCAAATAGGTGCTAACATACAAAGAAGAGTCATCGGAAGATTTGATTGACATTGGGTTAAATAACGGTTGTGAGTATATGTTGGCATATCAAAAATTAATTGTGGAATTTGTAAGTATCTATGTTGTTTTACTTCTTTGAGTTTATAATTAGTAGAACAAAAAATTCCTTTATATTAAATATATGATTTATTTTGGGATATAAAACTTGAAGGAAACAAAGTATGGAACTACACCAACATAAGAGTTGTTGAAAGAAGGCATGAGATTTGGTTTTGAAAGAATGTGTATAATTCATGAGTCACTTCTTGCTATGGTACATTGTTTTTCGATTTACATTGATGTATATTATTTATTCCAACTTTCATTATTCTCACCAATGTGGATACACTCATTACACTTTATTTTTATGTTTGCAGATGGAACTGCAAGATCAAGAAGACATAAACAATCGATGCAATCCACAAAAAATTCCTCCAAATAACCCTCAAGTCATGGAAGTAGCTTGAGCACTGACAACAGTTCAAGAGAAGAATGATGATCGATTTGGATATCAATGCAACCTGTTATATTTTTTGAAATAATTGTCTATGAAAATCAAACATTTTGTTTAATGTAATGGACATAATGTCTCAATTGAAAGACAAGGGGTTACCAATAACAATCCATTTTTGTATAACAAAGAGCCTCTTATTGATATCTAATAAAATACATTTTAATTTATTTTATTGTGTTATCCAATGTCGTTGTGAAATATTACAACAATAATTTTTTCCCGTAAGAAAAATTGTAATTTTATTAATGAAAACAAACTTACATGTTGTATATGCTAAGTCACATTTCATCTGCAAGTCAGTGACCTCAGATCAAGGGTTCAATAAAAGAATAGTTAATGTACAAATGGGGAGAAAATCATGTTTTCCTCCCCTTCTTCTTCTCAACCTTGCGCCACTCCCCTTGAGACGGCATCATGGATACAAGTGCAAGCAGATTTTCAGCGTCTGGTCGAGTATTTTCCTTGTCAGAATCAGAGGTGTGCTTTATCCCTTACCTTAGAGTGGGATGGACAAGATCTCTTCGATATTCACTATTGATGGATTCCCCCAAAGCCTGACCCACCTCCAGACTATTTGTGGGGATGGATACAGATGATAGTGGGGATTGGTAGGACATTTTATGGGGCTGGCCTAGCTCCTGAGCCTGCCTTTGATGTGTGTAGTCGTTTGGTTCCACTATTTTCCATTGTATCTGACATGTTTTCTAGTTGTGGTTCCATAAGTCCTTGTGGAGTAATCTCCTGGACTTCTTATTCTTTGTCTGTTTGATTGTTCTCATTAGGTATGGGCTCTTCCACATCAACTTCCTCCCCCTCTTCAGGATCTGGTGGGGGAAATTGCTAACCCTTGTGTTTTTTCACTATTTTCATCTTTCTTCACATGTCCTTTTTTGTCTTCAGGACATTTATTTTGTAGATGTCCTATTTGCCGGGATATTTTGCACCTAAATGATGTATTTTCATAATCCAGTGTTTGTGTCCAACTTCTTGTTTATGCTTCAGTTGTATGTGATCCGATAAGCCTTT
The DNA here is from genome assembly GCA_000404065.3 of Pinus taeda. Taxonomy (NCBI): domain Eukaryota; kingdom Viridiplantae; phylum Streptophyta; class Pinopsida; order Pinales; family Pinaceae; genus Pinus; species Pinus taeda. The sequence continues at coordinate 130,494 of APFE031148339.1, read as the reverse complement.
ACTGAGATCTACTTCCACACAGATGCATCTGAATGTAAAATTTCTTTCGTCCACTCTTTGTGTGTCCAATTTATTATATTTGCCAATGGTGTTGCCTATACCAACAAGGACCTGATGGTCCCAGCAGTGTAATGGGAGGCTATGCAAACGTACCCAAACTGGCATCCTGGAAACGACCATAGTATTGACATTAAATTCCGGAAACCATGGTGTGATGAAAAGGCCCGTAGATCCCCAAAACCACAATCCCTCTTACAGTATAATGTCTTTTGTCTTTGTTGAAGGGAATTTGACAATGAAAAATCCCTTGGAACGGAGGTGAATCTCACAATGTAGAGTCCAGTTTGTGAATATCCAATGGAAAAGTTCAAACTGTTTTGGCTAGAAACAGTTGAATCGACAAACTATGGCTTGTGATTCAAAATTATTACATTTCTCATCGGTTTCTGGTATATCTATATTTAATTATGGTATATAATTCAGTTGCTCCACAATGTATGGACTGGGTTTTGTTCCAGCTTGCTTTGGGGTCACTGTAGAAGTTTTTCCCCCTTGTAGGATATTCTTGAAATAAATTCCTCCATTTTTGTGCCTCTGTTGTGAATCTGTGTTGTTTTTTTTGTACTAGTCCCACTTCCTCATTCTGTTTGTTTTGTTGTACTGAAGGTCGCTGCACCACCTTCCAGCCTCAGGTTGAGTATTATAGTAGATTCTGACATAATGTTGTAGTCCAACATGGATCTGAGATCCTGTAGGGTTCTGCCCCCATATAACAGATGTTGTAGTCCAACCAGATAGCCAATTTGTTGGGCGATGAAATTCTTCAGGTTCAAAACACAGTCTGTTGAAAGAACCCAAATCAAGGAAGACTTCCTCGAAGGGGTTTTAATAAAAATTTGAAAGCGATTAGAAGTTACCAAGGAAGGGGGTTCTGTGGTGTTCTGGGTCATGCAGGACCGTGTAACTTCAATGTCTCCATAAAGCACTGTAGTGTGTGGGTACTCCTCCAACGTTCTGATGGCCTGGTTACGGGAGCTAGAGTGCCTTTTATGTTTGATAACCCTCTTGTAGGCTGATAGACTGATAAGTATTGTGGACAGAGGAATATGCATGTTGGCCGGTACTCGGTGATGAGCCCCTTCATACACTCCATGAACCAATCCCAGATCTAGTTGGGACATAAGGGGACTGTTGATAATGCATCGCCCCAGATACAATGGGCGTTCATGGATCCCGACATTTGCAGTAGATATTGGAGGTAGCCGGTCAGATGAAAAGTTCCCTCTGGCCCTCTTGGAGACAAGGCGCAAGTGTAGGTATGTCATTGATCCAGCCCCCAACGCAGCACCGATGATCCCGTGATCCATCCATCGATTCTCCTCCCCAACAGGTCCTATCCTCGTTGTCTATCCTTATGCTTGTTGCATGTCACGACAATGGTCTGAGAAGTCCGTCCTGGTAATGAACAACATCTGGTACCTCTGAGAGGGTGTAGGCACCAAGGTTATTACCTTAGCATACGGGGTCCTTGCTCCAGTCATATGGTATTTCCCATCCCCCTTCGCACCAGGGCACCGGGAAGGGCAAGTTTGCAGAATCTGCACCACCATCTCAGCGAGAAACCCAAGGTTCGGCCGTCGAGAGGAACACTGCGTGATACTCTGCGTCTTCATGCAACAAGCTGCTAGGTACCTACAGCAGCGGGAAAACAGTCCCAAAGCCAAGAGTGGTCAAAGGCATAAGCCTCAGCATAATATCTAACCTGCATCCATCGAAAATCCTTCCTCATGCTCCAAATCTGCCATTCAATCCAGGGTGAGCCCACGACATAAATCCTTCTGTTAGCTAATCCACTAATTCATTTTGGCAAGGACGGTCTTCCCACCCTAGATGCATTGACCTCCTTTGTCTGAGTCTCACCTATGGTCACTAAGCCCCGGGAGCCTGATGCATAAACTTCCTTGATGCCCTACGTGCAGGCCAGGGCGACCACCTCCAGACCCTCGACCATCATCCAGGAAACCCTAACGCTATATAGTTCCAATTTTTTTCAAGCTAGCAGCCTCTCCATGTTGCAACACTAATTAAATATATGGATGATTAAATATTATAATGAAGATATGCAAAATATGATAATATAAAAAATTAATCCAAACATCATATACAAATGTACTAATCAAAATTTTAATTTCTATGAATATTGTTATGAGATATATGTTGATTTTTCGATGAATAATGGATTTACAAAATTACAATAATTGCTCTATCACAGGTCGATCTTTCCAAAAAAGAGAAAATCTCATTCAAAAAATCGATGCGTCTATAACATATAAAAGCATTGGTGTGTTGTGTTATATGAAAGCACCGTGAGTACATATTTAGTACATATTTTTGCATGCCCGATGCCTTTTAAGAAAACGAGGGCACCGATGCATTTATCCCTTCAAGCACCGATCATGTTTGAGATTAACGTCGGGCATTGTAATTATTTATGCACCAATGCTTTCATATAACTAACTTCCTGGTTCAACAAAATATTATTTCAATCCCAGTGCTTTAACAGAACTAACAACACTAGTCCTTTTGTATAACTAACACACTAAGACCTTTGTACTAATGATATGCATCAACACTACAAATTTAAAAAAGCACATGACAATAATTATTTTTTTCTTGCCCCAATGTCATTCCTTAGAAGAATATCCTGGGTATTTTGTGTCTCTTAGCACCAATGCGGTATATATTACGCATCGATATTCTTTACATTCAACGCCTTAGCGCTTTTAGGTATGTATGATGCCCAAATTTTTCAGTTGTAAGAAGTTCCGTTAAAGCCTCCGCTAACCCAAATGGATGTTTTAGCCGAAGTTTTTTTGGCAATTTTTTTTAATTCTGTAACACTAAAAACCTTTATTATAGCCCCCACTTGAAGATATTTTCCTTAGTGGCTTGTGCATTAATTGGCGGTAATTATGATATTCAAGATGGCTTGTTCAATGGTGTTTAAGGTATTTTAAGAGCATCCACAACATTTGAGAATGACACGATTTTGATTGAATTTGTTGATCCAACAATTGGAACTATTCAATGAAAAAAATGGTCCACTTGTTCAAAGATGGAATAATGTCTAATTGGACACCTATTACTAGAGTTTGTGGGTATAATGAAACAACAAAAATAGTTTCATAAGTGAACAATACCCTATTTAATTGGCATGTACACGAACCATACATCGATCACAAGGACTGACAATGGATAGACTGGATTTTGACCCAAAAGGGGTTAGGCGACATGGACTTGTCTACATTGCACTTTTTTCGTTTCAAAGATATTAAATCCTTGTATCTGCTAAATAAATTGGAACATATAAACTTCTCTTTTTGTGACACAATGGTTGTTGAGGTACAAATACTTAGAGAAAGCACTTCTTATCAGTTTGAATATTTCTTATATTCAACTTAAACGAATGAATGTTTGACAATATGCTCATTGAACACACACAACTTCTTGTTGCATTTTGAGGATATTTTTGTTGACTATGATCTAATGAATGCTAATATCCTTTGTTTCCAAAAATAAAAAAACAAAATCACTGTTATAGATCTGACCCAGAAATATAAGATAATAGAAATATACCCAAGAATAATCACCAAAAATAACAAGATCTGATTATAGAAATGCTTCTTTATTAATCTCAAACCCTTAAGGTAAGTCAACACTATACATTCACTCCTTAAGGAAGGAGAACACTCCACAAGTCATATGCCTGTTCATATGATATTCCTTGACATCTCTCAATGTGGAGTCTCTAGCCTCTATATAGGCCTCATACATACAATACCATGGGTCATTACCATGGTTCCCTCAATACCATCTATCTAATACCATGGGCTTATTGCATTATTGCTAACTACTTGTGGCCCCTTCCATGATACATGTTAACCACCTTATTTATTACTATTACCCATCCCATTATTACATTATTCCCTTGGGTACTTCCCTTTGTACCCGATATTATCCCCCCTAGGTATACTACATTCCACCCCCTTTAACATGTTTCGTCCCCGAAACATGGGAAGAATACCGATAATACGATCTACTCAAAAGAGTAGTCCACTGGTACCATGCACGTGCATCTATCCATCCCAGAGAAAGGTGAACCCTTGATTTCGCTGGTGCGTCACTCACTTGAGATGGAAGTTTACCCTGGCGGCTCTTCTGTGTGGATGTGTAGCAGGTGGATCGTTGGCCCTCTCTATATGCCATGCGGGGATTGTTTTCCTTGTGGCTAATTTATTGCCATCTTGTTGATTGTTTTCTTGCGGGGTGATGTGGGTGGTGATATGCTGAAGCTTTAACCAACAGTCTATCTTTCTTTAATTCACCACCTAATGGAGCCTGGGTGGTATCTGGTACATGTTGTGGTGTCTGCGGTTGTTTATGATCTTCCAATATTACTTCAACCACTGAGTCCTCATCTGATGTATCAATACCTGTAACCTTTCTGTTTCAGCCTCTGTTTGTATTTGATTGTCAACCATTAAGGGCTCACCATCTAATGTGTAAGTGTCATTAGAACTTTGTGCTTTTGCCTCCATAGTCTCTACTTGGGTCCTAATGGAAATATCCTGCAATGTAATTTTCTTCTTTTTATACCATAGCTTAAGGAATTTGTTATGGAACCAGCTCACAAAAAGATAGAAAAGATAGATCAACGCCTTAGAATTTAGCCTCTTTGAGGGGAAACCTCCTTTACATTACATAAATGAACAATTCTTGGATGATTCAAATGACAAAACCTCCTTTCTATATATAGGAGTCTAAGGAGTCACAATATAACCCAGCCGACCTAACTATAATAATATAAAGCCGCAAAAATAACAATAGAGGGATTCTATGGGGCACAATAATAACAATATGGGGATAATAGGGACACAACAATATTAATAAGGGATACAACTACAATAATAATAGGGTAGTCACTAGTATTATAGGGACCCAACATGCCCCTCTCCTTCAAAAAAGTGTTGTCCTCAACGCTTAAGTAGTTCTGGATGCTTCTATATAAAATTCTCATCCTCCCATGTGGAATCTTCAGCAGATAAGTTCTTCCACTTGATAAGATACTCCGAAATTGATCGATTTCGTAGCTGTCGAGATCTTGTTTCTGTGATTGCTTCCAGTTCCAATATAATTTTTCCTTCCTCGTCAAGTTCTGGCAATATTGTTTGAACTGGGAGCTTGTCGCCTATAACCTTCTTTAAACATGAAACATGGAAAACTGGGTGCAATCGAGAAGCTGCAGGAAGCTCCAATTTGTATGCCATAGTACCAATCTTTTGCAACACCTTGTAGGGACCATAATACTTTGGTGATAATTTATTATCCTTCTTAGCTTGCTTGAGGGACATTTGCTTATATGGTTGTAGCCGTAGGAATACCCAATCACCTACATCAAACTTCTTTCACTGTGATGTTGATTTGCCTGTTGTTTCATTCTATTCTATTCCAACAAAAGGTTATCCTTTAAGAGTTGGAGGACTTGTTGTTGATGTTTGATGTGATGTTCCATTGCTTGAACCTTAGAATTTTATCTTAAATATGATGTGATGGATGGTGGCTGATATCCATAGAGTGCCATAAATGGAGTCATTTTTGTTGTTGTATGGAAGGAAGTGTTATACCACCATTCAGCTAGAGGCAACCATTTGACCCATTGTGTTTGTTTATCAGATACAAAGCAACGAAGATATCCTTCCAAACATTTGTTTACTATCTTAGTTTGCCCATCAGATTGAGGATGATAAGATGAGCTATGAGCCAACTGAGTACCAAGACAAGAAAATAATTCTGTCCAAAAAATTTCCAGTGAAAATGGGATCTCTGTCACTTACAATAATCTTTGGGTTTCCATGTAGCTTTTGAATTGTTTCCATAAATGCAGTAGAAACTATACTGGCTTAAATGGATGTGATAATGCACAAAAGTGTGCATACTTGGTAAGTCTGTCAACTACCGCCATGATGACACTCTTTCCCTCAGACTTGGGT
>APFE031148339.1:70177-119555 GCA_000404065.3 Pinus taeda | reverse complement strand
TCTTCATTCTGATTTGATGATATCCTGAATGAAGATCCAACTTGGTGAAGTAAATTGATCCATGCAATTCATCCACTAATTCATCAATGATAGGAATGGGAAACTTATCTTTAGTAGTGAGCTTGTTGAGCTCCCTATAACCCGGACACATGTGCCATGATCCATCCTTCTTGTGCACCAATACTATTGGAGCAGAGAAAGAACTTTGACTCTGTTGAATTATACCAGCCTCTAGCATTTATGCAACCATACGTTCAATTTCACTCTTTTGGACATAGGGATATCCGTACGGCCTGATGTTTGGAGGAACACTTCCTAGAATTAGATGAATAGCATGATCATGATCACGAATAGGTGGGAGACCTTTGGGAGTCTCAAATACCTTGGAATGATTGTCGAGAATTTTTGGAGATCTGGAGAAATAGATGATTCCAATGTGGAAACATCTAGCGAACATAATTGTGCAATTACACCTCCTTGTTCCTTTTTTAGAAGATTTGTCATACCATTAGAGCTGATTATCTTTCCTGGTTTCCCTGCAATACCCCTTAATACAACTTCCTTTCCTTCCACAAAAAAATTCATAAAAAGTTCTTGAAAATTAAAAGCTATTGTACCCAAGGATTGTAGCCATTGGACTCCCAGTACAACATCAACACCTCCCATTGGAATGGAAAGCATTGGGCTAGTCAATACATATTCTCCCATGGATAGCTTGATATTATGGCACTTTCCAGAGAAAATTATTGTTCCTCCATTTGCAATCATCACTTGACACTATAGTGCTCGATATAGGAAGCAATTCAATTCTTTTGCTACCTTACAATGAATAAAATTATGGGTACTTCCTGAATCAATCAACACTATTACCTTTTTCTTCTTGATTTGTCCTTCTATCTTGATGGTTTGAGAAGTGGTAATTCCACCAATGCATTACAAGATATGGTCAGATTCATTTCTTCTTCATCTAAGCTTTGTTCCTGGAGTATATCCTCTTCTTTTGACCTTTCTTGCTCCTGTTATTCTTCCTCTTCACAATCTATGTAGAATAATTTATTCTCAGCACACTTATGACCTTTAGTGTATTTGCTATCACAACTGTAACAATGCCCTTTTGCTCTTTTTTCTTCCAATTTTTGTGGTGTCAACCTTATAGGTTGTGGAAGACTAGGGGCAACGACACTTCCATCTTTATAGTTGTGAGTGGTATGCTTCCTGGCTGCCATAATTTTGCTTTCCATTTTTCTTGCTAACCTGAATGCCTTCTCTAATGAATCGGGTTCCCAAAGGCAAACATCATGTTGGATATTATCCTTTAAAGACCCTATGAACACACATCAATCCTATGATCCTCTGGAATATTTTTTACCCTTATGTTCAATTTTTGGAACTCCTCAATGTGCTCCATTATTGAACCCTTTTGTTTGAGACTTATCAATTGGTTAAAAAAAGCGTTGCTTTTTGTATCCTCATAATGTGTTGTGAATTCTTCCGTAAAAATTTCCCAAGTGATAATTTGTTTACGAGAGCAAAGCCATTGATACCATACAAACTGATTGGGTTCCAAATATAAAGTTGCAATACATACCTTTTGTGTGTTTTGCACATTATTGAGAACGAAAAATTGCTCCATCTATAATATCTATGTTGCGGGATCCTTGCCATCAAAATTCCTCATATCGATTTTTGGAATATGGTGGGTCTTCAATCCCACATTAGAGTCTATGAAATCATGATTAACATTTCTTTTGTTCACATCATGAGTTTCTTTTACTACCTTTTCACCATTAGTAAGTATTTCTTGTAGAAAATTTGTCAAATCTGCCTTCAAATCTGCCATGTCTGTCTTCAAATATGCCATGTCTCTCTTCAAATATTTCTTCAAATCTATCTTCAAATCGTCCATCTTAGCTTCCATGCCCTTTATCTTAGATTCCACGCCACTTATCTTAGCTTCTGTTAGCTTTTGTGAGAGTGACATTTGTTGCACTTGGTCTTGTAATTTTGATATATCATGTAGCATTTCTTCCTCTTCTTCATGAGTCATGCTAGAGCTTTCAGGTTGCTTACTAGGTGTTTGCATTTTCTTTCCTCAGGGCATCAGTCACTGGTAATAATGCTCTACTATGCCCTTTGAATTCCTTCAAAATAAAATTTCAAACCAAGCTTAAGCAAAAATTTAAAAAAATCTACATACCTTTTTTCACTTTGTAGGAGCTCGATATTGCCTCTGATGTATCTCTGTACTTTCCGATCATCTAGTTTTGAAATTGCGACCTACAATAGCCCTCTGTATCCTCTTTCCAATGCCACCAGTTTGATCCAAATTGGATTCTCCGAGGAAGAGTTATGCGAAATCTCCCATAGTGACTTGATTATAGACTAGTTCAGTAGAGTGAACTTGTACGACGTGCCACGAGTAACTGTTTCAACCTTTGGCTATGAAAAATATATACAAGAAACTACAGTCCGTGCTCTTTCTATAACTTCTTACGAAATTCCAATCCGATGCTCAGAGAGAAAGTTATGATGATTTTCCCCAGGTCACTTATTTGGAATGTAATTCAGGAGTCTGCAAAAAGACCAACTTCCTCGGATCATATCTCTGCAAATAGAGCGCGAAAAGCTCTGAAATTTTGACCCGAGGTTCAACGCGATGTCTTCTCAAAATGGGTTTTTTTTATAGCTTCTGAAACATCACAGAAAAAAAGTTATAGCGAAAATTCCACGATGACCTATTTGGAGCAGCGAAACCTTAGAATCCAAAGCTCTGATACCAAATGTTGTGAAACCAGCTCACAAAAAGATAGAAAATATAGATCAACGCCTTAGAATTCAGCCTCTTCGAGGGGGGAACCTCCTTTACATTACATAAATGAACAATTCTTGGATGATTCAAATGACAAAACCTCCTTTCTATATATAGGATATAAGGAGTCACCAATATAACCCAGCCGACCTAACAATAGTAATATAAAAGCCACAAAAATAACAATATAGGGATTCTATGGGGCACAGTAATAACAATATGAGGACAATAGGGGCACAACAATATTAATAAGGGATTCAACTACAATAGTAATGGGGTAATCACTAGTATTATAGGGACCCAACAGAATTTCATCTGCACATTAGTATTGACAGTACTCACAGATTCCATCCAAGGATATCCTAAAACAACATCCATGTTATCCATATCTGAATTATAAAAATCACGATGCAACACATACTTATCCATCGAAAGCTTCAAATCTTTATAAACTTGCACACCCTCATCAATAACCTGTGTGTTTTCAATGTGTTTTGCTGGCACTTGCAACTGTTTTGCCAAATTGACATTTATGAGATTTTGCTTGCAACTCGGATTTATAGACACAATGATATTCTCCTTCTAAATCAATCCATGAACCTGCAACAAGGAGATACCCATAGAAAGTAACCCTTTAGGTTTCTTGGTTTCCTGTAAAATTAAAATCTTTGCTAAGTTGTGTGCCTGTCTGTCTGAGCTTAGTAAGAGGTCCCCCAAAATTAGATTTAGGGTTAAAGTGGTCACAAATGGATTTTGCGAACATCTTCCAAGTAATTGTCCTTTGATAGCGTTTAGAATGCCCTTGCCACCATTGCCATGTTGCGTGGTCCAAGTACATGCTTCCCACACTCAATGAGTCGCATCATCTCTGATGTGATTCAATGTGAAATATTAATCCATTTGTGCTAGCCATGTGGCCAGATGAGAGCCATCAAATTTATACAAGTCCCTCAAATTCTGATCTATGCCCGCTGTCATAAAAAAATTTGGCGAAACTTTGAAATGGCCACAATTCCGTCAATATTGCTTAGAATCCCTATTATGACATATTTTCGAAAATGGAAGAACCATTCTTCATCTTCCCATGTGGTAGAAATATCGATCTAGACACTACAATTTCAGATCCGCGCTGCAACTATTCCACCGCCACAAAAAATTTCTGAAAAAGAGCGGATTTTAAATCAGCGATATCTCCCTCATCCGTATTTTGATTCGACTGATTATTTTTTTTTGAACTTGGGTATTTTTTCACAAACAATATAGATCTACAATTAGATTCTCATATGTTTTTGGGTTAGATCTATAACAAGTGGTATCAGAGCACTTTCTTGGGCAAAGTGGAGAATATTTTTTTTTGTTATTTTTGTAGGATTTTTTTGGGGCGGCGAGTTTGCAGATAATATATGTAAGTTTTGGTGAAAAATCTGCAAAATCTAATTGCAAATCTATATTTTTTGTGAAAAAATACCGAAGTTCAAAAAAACAATCGGCCGAATTGAATTCCGGATGAGGTAGATATCGCTGATTTAAAAATCAATGGTGTTGTAGACATTTTTCGGGGCAATGAGTTTGCGGCAGAGATCTGTACATTCTGGTGCAAAATCTGCAGGATATAATTGCAGATCTGAATTGTTTGTGAAAGAATACCCAAGTTAAAAAAAAAAATCAGTCGAATCGAAGTCTGAATGAGGGAGATATCGTTGATTTAAAAACAACTCTTTTTTTTTCGAATTCTTTTGGTGACGTTGGGACAGTTGCAGCACAGATATGAAATTCCAGTGTGTAGATCGAGATTTCTACCACATGGGAAGATGTAGAATGGTTGTTCCATTTCCGAAAACAGGTCATAATAGGGGTTCTGAGAAATATTGACGGAATTGTGGCCATTTCAAATTTTCGCCAAGTAAGCGATTTTTTTTTTCAAAACACTCTTTATGGCAGATCTTATTTTTATAGGGAAAGATAATGGAACTACTATTGAAGAATTCATAGAAAGATAAAACTCGTTATAGCCAAAAAATTAGAAAACATTCCTAGGGCTTAGTATGAAAAAAGAGGCTGCCGTATGGTGGGACTCACTTGCCAACAAGCAATTGTCCAAACTTTCAGATGAAGAATTTGAAAGTCGTTTTAGACAAATCATCTCATGCTAGAGAAAAGGAGAATGAGACATGTAAGGGGTTATTTTTTACTATTGTCTCCTTATTGTAGGTTCATGGATTGATTCGGAAGTAGAAGATGATCGTGTCTATAAATCCTAGCTGCAAGCATAATTTTATCAATGTTAATTTGGCAAAAAAATTGCAAGTTCTAGCAAAACACATTGAAAACACACAAGTTGATGATGAGGATATTCAAGTTTATAAGGATTTGAAGCTTTTGATGGATAAGTATGTGTTGCATTGTGAATTTTATACTTCAGATATGGATAACATGGATGTTGTTTTAGGATATCCTTGGATGGGATCTATGGGTATTGTCAATATTAATGTGCAGAAGAAATTCCTGAAGCTCTGGTATAAAAAGAAGAAAATTACATTACAGGATATTTCCATTAAGACCCAAGCAGAGACTATGGAGGCAGAAGCACAAAGCTCTAATGACACTTACGCATCAGATGATGAGTCTTTAATGGTCGACAATCAAATACAAATAGAGGCTGAAGCATAAAAGGTTATAGGTACTGATACATCAGATGAGGACTCAGTGGTTGAAGTAATATTGGAAGATAAGAAACAACAGTAGGCACCACAACATGTACCAGATACCACTTAGGCTCCATTAGGTGGTGAATTAAAGAAAGATACATTGTTGGTTAAAACTTCAACATATCACCATCCACATCACCCTGCAAGGAAACAACCAACAGGATGGCAACAAATTAGCCACAAGGACAACAACCCCTTCATGGCATATAGAGAGGGCCGACGATCCACCTGCTACACATCCACACATAAGAGCCGCCAGGGTCAAGATCCATTTCAAGCGAGTGAGGCACCAACGTGATCAAGGGTTCACCTTTCTTTGTGATGGCTAGATGCACGTGCATGGTACCAGTGGACTACTCTTTTGAGTAGATCTTATTATTGGTGTTCTTCCCATGTTTTAGGGACAAAATATGTTAAGGGGGGTGGAATGTAGTATACCTAGGGGGGATAATATGGGGTACAAAGGGAGGTACCCAAGGGAATAATGTAATAATGAGATGGGAAATAGTAATAAGTAAGGTGGTTAACTCGTATCATGTAAGGGACCACAAGTAGTTAGCAATAATGTAATAAGCCCATGCTATTAGATAGACGGTATTGAGGGAACCATGGTAATGACCCATGGTATTGTATGTATGAGGCCTCTATAGAGGCTAGAGACTCCACATTGAGAGATGTCAAGGATTATTGTATGAACATGCATATGGCTTGTGGAGTGTTCTCCTTCCTTAAGGAGTGAATGTATGGTGTTTCCCTACCTTAAGGGTTTGAACAATAAAGTGAATCATTTCTATTTATATTCTTGTTATTTCTTAGGTTTATTTCTATTGTCATATATTATCATATTAGATCTATAATAATCTCCTCCATCAAATCCAATGTTTGCAAACAAATATCACTACATACATTTATTGCACTTATATGGGATTCTCACATATTACACAAAAAATATTACAGTTGACAATCAACTCACTTATACAACAAGCCATACTGAATCGACAATTACAACTTTCCATCTTGAAGAAAATGTCATTACACTTACAAATATATACAATGACCAAATACAAGCATTGAAGATATAATTGACTTCATCAAGTTCATTTTAGAGCACATACCCAACAAATACCTAGTTGTGCTTGTTGGTGACTTCAACTTGGACATGTTGCAAAATAAACATCAATAAATAAAACTACTTTTATTCATGCAAAATAGCAGATTCAATTTCCATACAACAATGGCAAGAATTGATTATGGCTCCATGCTTGACCCCTTTTCGACAAATCTCCTAGCTAGCAGTTTTTCCTTCTATGCCTTCCATGCCTATTGGACAAATCATCATATAGTTTGCCTTACCATACTTTTTTTGTTGGCTTGAGCCATTTTGCCAATGTTCATGTTCTACAATTCAATCATTCAATTCTCACAATAGTTGTCACATTTGCAAATGTCCATTCTAGATATATGTTATTATTTGCAAACATGGAAAAACAAAGGAGTCGCACACAACAATAAACAATAAAACAATAGGAATGAAAATATCAAACCTTTGTAAGTTTAATGCCATTAACATAAATTTCTTTACTTTTTTCTTCGTAGCTACATTTTTTATTAAACAAAGTCTTTCGGTAGAAATCACATGAAAGAATTTTTTGGCCTACGTGTTTCGAACCAACAAGTGTGGTTCATCATCAGGACCATATGAAGAGGCAAATCATGGCAAAGGCTTAAATAGAGAGCAATGTAGAGAGATAATTTCAAGTAACGACTATATTTGAACAATAATGTTTAAATTATAATATCAATATATTAATATATTAAAAACAAATATTGTTAAGTAACAACTATATTAAATGACTAGTTTTTGAAAAATAATATTTAAATTAATTTATTAAAACCAAATATTACTAGTTCTTGAAAAATAATATTTGAATAATGATATTAGTTTATTAATTTATTGAAATATTAATATGTAACAGCTATATTAAACGGCTAGCTTTTGAAAAAATATTTAAATAATGATGTTATTTCATTAATTTATTAAAATATTAATGATGATGATGATGGTGGTGGTAGTTAACATCCACTGAGACCAAATTGGTCTATCGGACCTATAATTTTCTTAGTTTTTAATTGTCTGGCTCCTCGTCTTTCTTGGCGAGATTGGTGCTGTAGCTTTCTTTTTTTTCTCTACGGTCTTCCAACTTCATTTATCTTGCATCTCCTTCATCTCTTCTGGTTCTTGGGACATTGGTATCTTAGCTTCGTGATCTATTGTGTTCGTCCTTTGAAGATAGTCAGAGAAGAAGTTTGGTCTAGGAGATTTGCTTTGCTGTTAAATGAAGATTTATTTTGTGCGGTATTCCAATCCTCATAACTATTGATGCTTGAAGTGTTGTTGAGTTCACTTTTTTGTTATTGGGTGGGGCTTTCCCCCTGCTTGTCTTGAGAGTTGTTTCTTTCTTGCCTGATTTCTTGTCATTCAGAGTTTTCTCGAGAGTATTCTTCTTTGATGACAGTGTAGTGATCTTTTTGTGCTCCTTCCCACCATGTAGATCTGTGGTGATTTTTTCTAGCAGAATTTTTTTGGGAGGCTTTTGGGCAATTTTTGGCTAGTTGGCCTGTCTCAAAGCAGGATCGACATCTAAAGAGGACACTTTCATAATCGAGTTTCTAGTTCCACACATAGTCTTTACTTGTTAGGTGTATTTCAGCTGGGAATCTGGCACTGAAGTCCATTTCCACACAGATGCGTGCATAGGTGGTTCTGACATATTCCTATGTTTCTGGGCACCTGCAGTAAAATTTCCCAATTGCATTTCCAATTGCTTTTAGTAAGGAGGAATTCTAGAGATGCAAGGGTAGATTTGGAAATCTCACCCAAACTGGTGCTGAGGTTATGACTGTTGTTGAGGGATCAAATGATGGGTTCCATGGGGAATCTAGAATGCATTACCTGCTTTCAGGGTTTTCAAAATTTACTATAAAGAAACCCCTAGCATAGGGATAGATATTAATTGCATCAGAAATGACAGGCTTCCATACCTCCGAGATCTAATTGTGGAGAGCTGTCCGCTGTGGCCAAAAACCATTGAATTGGCAGATTATGGCACTTTCAGAAAACTTCAAAGCCTCATTGAGTGAGGCCTGGTCCACCTGGATAGTGGGAGTTGGGGCTTCACTGACGATATGGGCAGGAGCTTGCCCCCTAGAGGTAGACAGATCTGAGTCAGGAGCTATTTTCGCGAAGCTGGGAGCCATCTGGAGAATGCTCTCCTGCTGAGTATAAAAATGTTTATGAAGAGTTTTACAAAAGGGAGCCACACAGACCGTTCAGATCTGTGTCTCAGATCTGTAATATTTTACTTGCCCGTAGAAGATTAGACCCAGTGGCATCATATAAAACGTCCAAAATTAATTGGAATTAAGAAAAAAAATGAAGATAATTGTGTGCCGAATCATACCGATCCCAGAAGAAACCCTAGATCACCGCAATAATAACTATGAAAAGAAGAAACGTTAACGAGTTATTTCCCTCTGGCCCCAGAAGAAACAGAAGGGTTGCAGATTACTCACGCTGGCCGCAGAAGGAACTCTAGATCGCTGCAGTAATAACTATGAAAAGAAGAAATGTTAATGGGTTATTTCCCTCTGGCCGCAGAAGAAAACATAAGGGCCAACTAATATCATAGTTTAAATATTATTTTTTCAAAAACTAGTAATATTTGGTTTTAATAAATTAATTTAAATATTATTTTTCAAAAACTAGCCGTTTAATATAGCCGTTACATATTAATACTTTAATAATAAATAAATATCATATTAAAATATTATTTTCAGAACTAGTAATAATTGACTTTAATAAATTAATTAAATATTATTTTTCAAAAACTAGCTTTTAATATGTTTTACATTTAAATTTTAATAAAATAAAAACTAATACATTATTAAATATGTTTCTCAACAACTAATATTTTTTAAACAATTAATTAATAATTATTCAAAACTAGCGTTCAATAAGCCATTACACTAATAATTTTAATAAAAATTGAAATAAACATTATTTAAATATTTTTTTTTCAAAACTTGCGTGTAATATAGGCATTCTTAATAATATTTGTTTTAATAATTAATAATTATATTATAAATTTAAATATTATTGTTCAAATATAGCTATTACTTGAAATTATGTCTCTACATTGCTCTCTATTTAAGTCTTTGCCATGGTCTGCCTCTTCATCTGGTCCTGATGATGAACCACACTTGTTGGTTCAAAACAGGTCGGCCAAAAAATTCTCTCATGTGATTTCTACCGAAAGACTTTGTTTAATTCATTATGGATCACATAAGCTTGAATATAGAAATTGCATTTTTTATCTCATAGCTTCTATGCAATTTACACATGTCCCAAATTTATGTTTTTCATGTTTTGTTTTATTCTATATATTCAATAACAATACTTACTCTATTTTCTAGTTCATGTTTAAATGTTTCTTGTGCAATTGACTTAAAAAAGTAATGTTTTACCAGCCATAATGATTTTCGATAACACATTTCACGAACGAACTTTATGTATCATGGTCGATGAAATCTACAAAGCATATTTTTAATTGCTAGTGGTGCAAATTGATTGCATAACAACCAACTATGCTTAATAGCAAAAAAAAAACCATGCAAGTTCTCGGTAGAGAACCAAGCTTTGTATTCCAATGGCAATGCTCTATTTTTTTATTCTCCTTGTTTAATTGACTATTTTATCTTCATATCCATTCCTTTTTCATATATTCTAATTTTACCTACCTATGTATATATGTTAAAAACAACTATATCATGTATTGTTGTGGAGCATACACAGTTTTAAAGTTTCTTTATACGTTTGCTTCAAATTTAACCTCTTTCATTTCTCTTTTTTAACAACAATTGGTCAAACCATTTGCAAGAACAACATGAAAACAACTAGTTCTAGCAAGCAAGTGCTCTATAGGTAAATGGAAGAAGATAAAATTCCAAAATGGTCAGAATCATGTTCCTCTTGATGTTTGTGCAATCAATTCATTTGCTTTAAATAAATGACATTATTTTTTCAATTATATTGTTTTCACTTTGCATATACACAGGCTAAAAACAATGCAACTAACTCCCTCCTCAATCATTGAAATGTGCTCAGGAGCACATGCAAAGGTTTTTGAGGGTGATATATTGGTTGTCTATGGCCCAACATAAAGTAAAAACCCCAACTCTCCCGCAAAGGCCTGATTGGTCCATGTTGATCTAGTTGATGGCCATGACCAACTAACAATCATAGTGAACATGAGTAATAATCTAATAGAGCATTTCTAAGGCATGTTTAATGTTGGAAACACTGTTTGCATCATAGACCTTGCAATAAGAAACACAAGAATTTATGAACTAGGAGATGCAAAATGTTGTATAGTGTTGTAGGAAGGAACCACACTTCAACCAATTGCACAATTTTGAAAAAAAAAACATAGATTAGCTCCAGACACAACAATACAGAATCTTCTTGTCTTAAATGATACATATGTAGTTGGATCGATCACAATAATAGTGATGGATTATCAACAAAATAACAAACAACTTGAACTCAATATCAAAGATGGTGAAGCAACAAATGACCATGCAATTATAAGTTTGTTGCTACAATAACTAAGTTTGCAACTTTGCCAAAAGCTAAATAGTTTCCTTCCCTTGTATTTTTGGGTCTTTGTTTGCCATCATAGTGAAATCAACATTTATCTCAACATTTCCTATATAAATTGCTTAGCAAAAATTGTGTTCTCCGATTTATTGCAGCTACAATTGAATGATAGTCACAAAGACCATTTTTTTAAAATATAGCATGAATTGGCATAAAAAACCATTGTGCTATATTTGTTCAAAAACATTGTTAGAAATTATGTAAAAGGTGGTCAACAATTCCACTCTATATCAACAACTTTTGTTGATCCTTTGAATGATGAGTTTGCAAGATCAAATATATTATCTTTTGTCAAATCAAGAACATAGGTATCTTTCCAAATTCTTTCTTTGTTCTATTAACAATCGTTTTCCTCTAGTATGCAAATTTTTGCATCTTCCACTAAACATATTCCAAGCAAACAATCAAATATTTTCACAAAGCAAATGCAAGGAGTGCTAAAAGAAAAAACTGTTTTCTCTCATCCTTTCCAATGAATTTGCAACAAATGCAAATAACTTGTTCATCCAAACACAACTAGATGCACAGTCTGTAAAGAGAGCACAACATTTAGTTATGAGCACAATGTTGAATGCACACTGGAAACAAATGTCTACAAATTTGGTTACATGTTGCAAATGCCACATCTGAAAGAACATTGCCCAGTTATTGCTTAAACAAGTTTCGAGCAATACATGCACAACATATCATCTATAGTTTTCCATCTAAGAGAACTCTGTATCCGAGGCCTTTTCACTTTAACAATTAACAACATTATTACTTAAATCAAAGAATCGTGACCAATAAAAAACTACTTCGTGTGTGTATCAACTTTATACATTTTGATAGTTAAGACATTTGTCCTCTTTGCATTTTTCTCTTAGACATTTCCCTAAGTCATAATTTACAAATTTATACAAACATGCTAATGTATATTTTTATTTCTCTTGCAGGCTCAAAATTTACAATATACAATGACATTATGTTCACTACATTATTTATTTTTGTTGTTATGTCTACTATCAATGACCGTATTTTGATGACCAACTCTTTTTCTCTATTTTTTGAACTTTTGAATCAAACATTTTTCCTTCAACAAGTGAGAGCAAAGAACCAAATGTTGTTAGAAAATCATAATGACAGAAATATTTTCTTATGTTGTTAATTACTTGTGATATTCTTGTAAATTATATTATGATAGTCTTTATGCTCTTCTTTTATCTTTGTTTCATCAAGCAATCATCAAATTAAAACATGACGATTAATGACATGATATGTAGGCATTGAGCTAGGGCTAAAACCCCTCTCTAGGGGAAAACCTAGTCAAACTCTTCCACTAATCAAATTGAGATAGACCAAGACCTTAGACCTCACCAAAGGACTTTCCTCCTCCACTAATTCAACCTTCCAGTATGATTCAACAAACTTTAGTAGTCTCTTCTAGTCCAACAACTACAACCCAACAACAATGCAAAATTTCAACCCCCAGCTACTCCAGAATGTCCGCCCAAGAACAATCCAACAACTTCGCATGTATGAGACAAGGAGAGAGAAAAATTGAATTCCTTTTGATTGACAAAGCCTTCCTTCTTCTTTGTTAGGTTTTTCTTCCTCTTCCTTGAACTTCACACCCTTTTTCTGCCTCCAACAATTGCAGATCAAACTTCTTGAGTTAGTGCTCCAAATAAGGTCTAATTGTAGCTTTCATATAGTGTTTATATGAGTTCAAATTCCCTTGATGAGGTCGACTTGTCCTTCTTGAGGGTGACTTGGTGGAGGAGGCATCAATGACTTATTTTATACAAAAAAAGATCTTTCTTGACTCATTTAGCCCAAGAAGGGTCTATTACATAATAAAATGGACAAGGACACTTGACATAAACCCTCAAATCCTACAATGGAGGCTTTGACCTATTAACCATTGACCGAGGCATGAAACCCATGCTTTAATAAGTCAATTTCTTTTATAATAAAATTTCTTTTTCTTTCTTTTGACAAATACATTACATCATAACTTAAATATAATTATGAAGACTCACACTAGCTACATTTTTCAACACTCCCTTTTAACGAGTGAGGTATTCATAATTACATATATACAGAGTAACATGGAAGATCTCAAAGTGATATACTCTATGAAGAGCCATAGCACACACATTGCTACATATTAGATACCTGACTAGGGTACTCTATTTGGGCGGGACTAAGGTGTGTTCCTAACTTTAGCCTCTATAGGTACCATCAAGCTTCCACTCTAACACCAACCCAAGGATCTAGGTGTGTATCTAGGTGAGATCTCTATGAACAACACCACCCTCCCTATTTTGGGATCTAGTAATCAACACATAGGTCGGTTAGATGTCCTCCCAAGCATCTCGCTGCCACAAGATTTTTCATCTCTCCTTATTAACTAAATCAAATATATATCCACTAGTCCAACCATGCTTCAAATGTTCAGTCTTTTACAGAGAAGTCATGCACAATCATAACCCCAATCCGTAATAAACCTTCAAATATATATACAAGTAAACACAAACCTTTGAGGTCCTTAATCATTGTGATGCTACTTATAGCATCATCAAGTTATCCAAATACAACTTGTCAAAAGCTTTCTTCTTTCACTTCTTCAGTAACACCAAATATAACCTCAATACTTCTCAAGTCTTTTGTTTGTAACATCATAAATCACAAACATCCATTTGTAGTACTTCGGTTTCATTCTTTCTTCAAGGGGTTTAATTTTGACTTCATAATATGTCCTCCCTCTCAATTGGGGAGATATACATTTATTCTATTGAAGCTCCCTCTCAACTTAGGGAGATCAATGACTACCTTCTTTTATAACATCGAAGAAACTTCAACCTTTCACGACTCCATTCTTCCTCATGGAATCAAGGTCATCTTGATCATCATCATTCTTATAGCTTCCTTCATCATGCTCATCATTATTATCATCTTTAATTATGAACATATTCAACCTCATGAAGATTATGTACCTATAAAACTTTAATCACAAGTACAACCAAATACAAATATATAGAAGCATGAAGTCAACTATATCAAAGTCATATCATTGCAGTGGAAGTATCAAAACATTCAAACTTTAGAAATCAGATACCTAAAACTAGTTAGGTTCATAATCAGCAAGGGTTACATCTTTTATATACTAGACTTCAACATCTTGCTAGGGTTTTGTTATAAACCATAGACTCCATCTACAAAGCCTTAGATATTAGCAACTCAATCAAGATATCAATTCAATCATAGTATTATACATCTAAGGTTTTAACAAGATGCTTTTAAAATTACATGACAAACTCTATTAGGGTTTGTTGTAAACCCTAGATTTTATCATCAAAGCTAAATAATATTATCATGTCCTGGAATATCAATCTCTATTAGGGTTTTGTTATATACCTTAGATTTCATCAACTATCAAGATAACATAATTGCATATACACATATAGGGTTTCATTATCATGCACTAGCATCTCATATCATTATCCATACCTACTAGGTAAACCCAAGACACAAACATCAATACGTCAAAGTTAGATATGCACCAATTTTGACCAGACTAGGGTTTCAATCATGTGAAAGAATATACACCTAGGTTTTCATTCCTAGGATCTTACTATAACTATACAAGGGTTTTTCTTATAAACCCTAATTTACCAAACCCTAAAGATCAAGGGTTTCATTTAGACATTAACAACAAACCCTAAAGGACTAAGGTTTTTACCATAACATTATCAAAACCCTAAACTTAAAAAGAATAGGATTTATAGACTTTATCAACATTCTTTAAGTAGACTAGGATTTCATTATTAGTATTGACATACCTTAGCAACAATAGGCTAGGGTTTACAGTGAACCCTAAGGGTTAGGGTTTCATAAGAATGGTTAAATGACAATATAACGAAGGTAGATTCAATCTAATGATTAATTACCCTAACAAGAATCTCTATGATTCAAAACCTTAGACATAAAGTTATTAGTAATGTAAAGCAAATTTCAAAAGAAAAATGATCATACCTTTGTATAAAGAAAGCCTTGCAACAAATCTTGTAATTTGTGACATACCTTGAGTTGTTATTTAACAAACCTTGTAGGACACCAATTCTTGAAGGGCTTCCTTTGCAACAAAACTTCTTCCATGCTTAAAGTCTATCCTTTGAAGTTTCCTCCATCACCTCTGTGATTTCTGTAATCTTTCCTACCAAGGAAATAGAAAGAAAAGATTATGAGTATGTAATACAAACAAATCTCGATGTGAGGAGGAAACCAAACATAAAATATGAAACATAGAACAATATACTTATCTTTTGGTAGAGTGGTGAAGGCTCCCTCTTAATCCAATCTTTATGAGGAATTCCTACACTTATCAAAACAACTTCAAGAATTTCTAACAAAACATATTAGATCTATGAATCCTAAAAATCAAAACATAAAACATTACGGAACTTAGAATAATAGATTTAGAAGGATATGAGAAAGAAGAGTTATGTAATAGCGTCGAGTTAAAAGTTCATGTAATAAAGTTAATAAAGGCAAAATAAGACCAAGGTCATGAAACACGTATTGCAAGCTAAATGTTGGGTAAAACATCCTAGTGGGTATTCATTTGGTTTATTATGGCTAAGGAAATTGGCAAAGGCTTTGAAAAAAAAGAGAGGAATTATTTGGTATTTAATTTATGAAAATAAAGGAAATAGGAAAAAAGGAACTTGAAAGGTCACATGATTGCATGTGAAGGAAATTGAGGGAAAATTGGAGGAAATTGAAGAAAATAGAGGCCTCAATGATAAAAAGGCTTCCGAGGATCAGTTCACAACCTTTTGTATGTTTTAGCTTGGAGTTCTCTCTCTATTATCTCTCTCTCATACTCTTACACACTTAGAGCATTCTTGGAGCACTCTAGCATTGGAGAAAGGAAGGCAAAGGAAAAGTAGGAGAGCAAAGGAAAGCAAGGATCAAGCACGAAAAAGTTGGATAAAGCAGATACAACAGTATTTCTTTGCAAGTATCAAGTTGCATGTATGATTTCCTTGATAGTTTTGGCAGGAATGTGTGTATTTGGTTCTCTTACTATCACTGGCATGGGTTTTGCCAAGTGTGACAGTGGGTTCAACCTTGCTTTTCTATTTCTGGATAGCCACAATGTGATGGGTTTATTTCATTTGGTTGAGCTTTGGATTTTCAGATGGTTTTGGAATTGGGTGAGGTGGTCTCTGGAAGATTCCCAAGGGCCTAAGAATCCCTTGATCAGTTTTGGTGGGATTGCAGTAAATCCTAAGGGTGGAGACGGGAAAATTCCTCAAGGTATTGGTGAATAAATCTGGAGGCATCCAAGCTTGTTTAGGGCCTAGTGATCCCTTGATTGGTTTTGGCGGGGTTTTGGTAAAGCCTAGTAGTGTATGTTCTTGTTTTGGGCCTAGTGATCCCTTGAACGATTTTTGCAAGATTGCAGTAAAGTCTGGTTGTGTAGGTGCTTATTTCGGGCCTAGGAGTCTCTTGACCAGTTTTGGTGGGATTGCAATAAAGCTTGAAGAATCCCTTGTTGTTTTTTTGTGAGTCCCACATTCATGCTTGGAATATGTCACGAGGGTGATTGGCTGAAAGAAAATTTTGGTTCAGCTCAATTTATGGTCAGATGGTACGTGGAAGTCCCTAACTTGGTTGGATTTTCATATGTTAATAAGAGCTCTTTTCCTCTTGAATTTCATGAGTATTTATGCTTGTTATTATGCGGCTTTGATGGTTTTTCTATCATTGTTATTATTCTAGTTATATGTTGGTTTGGTTTCATGAAAAATTATAGTTATGGTTCTTATTATGTTTTGATTGGTAAATGAATGGTTATTGAATGCATGACCTGATAAATGTTATTACAACTATTATGAGAGGACATTAGACCTTGTTTATGATTCTCACATAAGTATCAAGCCACTATGTTCAGATACACATTCATGACCCATAAATTACATGTTCACAATATGTTTAACAAAATGGCTGTCATGATTAGGCCTTGTTAGGACAAGTCTTTGAGAAAATTTTGTATGAATATCTTTGCCTTGATTTCATTTATCATTCTGGAAAGTCTCGCTGAGTTATGGACAATGGTTTGGAGGTATACCTGGAATTTAGGCTTAAAATATGGGACCACATACTCTGAACTAAACTTTTTGGGCTGCAACCGCTGGGATGTAGGCATGTGGGAGCGGTTGGAGGCTTCTAATTGCATGGATGACTCACTGTGGGAGTAGTTGAGAGCCCAGGGCAAGGACAAGAGGTATATCTTAGGGTTTGGCAGCCTAGGGTGGTTGTTCATCCCCTTAGTGACCTGTAGCTCTTGTAGGAAGTGTCAAGTGGTCAGTTTGTGGTCATTAGTCGGCCCCACTTCCTTAAGTGGATCTCGGAGGTTGGGTCATATCATAGTATCTCTTTGTCTCATGTTTACCCCAACAGATTGATGAAAGTGGGTAAATGTGGCAAGGGTGGCTACAACTTAATATTATAAGTCTTTAACTTCAGATTCTTCAGTCTTGTTCTTCTTAGGTGGAGTTTTATCGACAAAATTTGCATGTTATCTTTCTTTGTTCTTATTCCTTAGATCTTCAAGACATTGAATTTTGTAATGTCCCATCTTATGACAGTTGTAGCATTAAATCTTTGATAGATCAACCTTCTTCTTTGGTCCTTTGAATTTTTTGTATGTTCCTTTCTTCTTGTGATGAACAGAGTAGGCCTTTGAAGTGTTATCTTGTTCATCCTCCTTCTTATTACTTACTAATGAGACATGATATTCTCCTTGACTGCATGCATTCCACATTTGTTCAAAGGTTGGAGTATTTTTCCAATTGTTAGTTCCTGATGCTAAAGAGCTCCAAGATTTTGGTAGACCTAGTAGTGTAACAATCACAAGTTCTTTCTCTGGTACAACTTCATCAATCACTTGGAGTTCATCTATTATTCTAGATATTCTTACAAAATATGATGATACAATATCATCTTTTGTTAGCTTTATAGTCCTTAGTTCATTCTTAAGGTTGGCTATCTGACCAATATTCTTGACGGTGAACAACTTGGAGAGGGATTCATACATTTCTTGAGCAAAATCTATATTGGATATGTAGGAGATTAGATTGTCCTTTACTCCATATACTATTAGATTCATGGACAAGATGTTGGTTTCCCCGAACTTCTCCTTTTCTGCATCATCTATAGGTTTCGTAACTTTTCATTGAACAAGATCCAAAACTTTATAATTAGCAAGAATAATATTTATCATCTTCTTCCATGCCCTGTAGTTGGAGGCTCCTTCTAGCTTGTTTTCGGACTTCATTGTCATGTCTTCTTTTATTGAAATATTAGTCCTTCATCTTCTTATATGATCCTTATCTTTTGATATTTTCAGTAGATATACAAGTTGCCTTTTTCTTACTTCTTCACCTTTCTGATACCATGTTAGAAAATCAGAAAGGTAGAAATATTTTCTTATGTTGATAATTATTTGTGATATTCTTATAATCTTATTACCTTCTTTTATGTTCTTATTTTATCTATGTTTCATCAAGAAATCATCAAATTAAAACATGAAGATCAACGACACCAGATGTAGGCACTCAATTAGGGCTAAAACCCCTCTATAGGGGAAAACTCAATCAAATTCTTCCACTAATCAAATTGAGATAGACCAAGACCTTAGACCTAACCAAAAGACCTTCCTCCTCCACCAAATTAGTCTTCCAATATGATTCAATAAACTTTAGTAGTATCTTCCATTCCAAGAACTACAATCCAATAACAATCCAAAATTTCGATCCTTAGCTACTCCATAATTTCGGTCCAGTAACAATCCAACAACTTCACACATGTGAGACAAGGAGAGAGAAAATTCGACTTCCTTTTGTTTGACAAAGCCTTCCTTATTCTTTGCTATGGTTTTCTTCCTCTTCCTTGAACTTCACACCCTTTTTATGCCTCTAGCAACTACAGATCGAAATTCTTGAGTTGATGCTCCAAATGAGATCAAATCGTTGCCTTTATATAGCGTTTGTGTGGGGTCGAATTCCCTTGACAAGGCCGACTTTGTGGAGGAGGCCTAAATGACTTATTTTATACAAAAATAAATTTCTTTCTTAACTCAAGAAGCCCAAGAAGGGTCTATTGCATAATGAAATGGACAAGGACACTTGACATAAACCCTAGAAGCTTGCAATGGAGGCTTTGACCTATTAACCATTGACCCAAGCATGAAACCCATGCTTTAATAAGTCAATTTATTTTTCTTTATTTTGAAAAATACATTACATCATGACTTAAATACAATTATGAAGACCAACACTAGTTATATTTTTCAACAAATACACAATATGCAATATGAGAATTCATATACATAAATAATTCTTCTTGTCCATGACACCGTTTTGTTAATCAAATCATAGTATCTTAGTTCCACAATAACATAATGTAACTCCAAGAAACTTATTATACCATATTATATGTATGTCCATCTTTTGTTATCCTCTATTGCATCACTGACTTGAATTTTCATTTGTTATTTAATAAATCTAATAAATTAACTAATTTATTAATTAAATATCTAATTATTCCGTAAATCTTGATCAGGTCAAATATAGTTGTTGCCCAGTCAATTATAGTCATTCCCTTTGGTCAAATTAGTTGTTTCTTTCTAGCCGTTGGAATGTTCGATCCCTCTATTTAATCTGTTTCAAGGTCTGGTTCTTCATCTTGTCCTGACGATGAACCACACTTGGAGGTTCGAAACGCGTCGATGATTGAATTTCGATGTCATTATCACCGAAAACATGTCCTAAACACAAAAAAAAAGAACTAGATGTATGTGAATTTATTGATTTCTGAATATACTGGATGAAGTCCACTTTTGTGTTTAAGAAAATCTTCTACAAGGGAGTTTAGACGATTGTGTTCTCTTTTTATTTTCATATATCAAATCTTCCTAAATATTTATTTTCCTATTGCTATAGCATTGTTCGGGTTGTTTTGCATTGTTGATGAACTTTCTTATGCACTTGAACTTTTTTTAAGCTATGTGATGTCCCATTGTTAATATATACAATTGAAAATTGGGTTGTTCCTCATTATAGACTACAATTATTAAATCACTATGCGACCATGTGTGCCATCACAATTTTTCTTGCAGTTTTATAACAAGTTAGTCATGAAATTTATAGTCTTGTCTAAGCTACATGAAGCTACATATGAGCTATATCTTGTTTTGTTTTTAGTAGTTGGAATTATTTTGTACTTTAACCTTTGTTTATTCCAAATGGCATATTATTCTCCATTGGACACAGGAGCTTGTTTTAGGATTCTATGTTTTATTCTTTTAGTGGGTTGATGGGCTATTGGTGGTCTGGTCCATTTGTGTGTTTCAAATAATAGCTCCTTTTCAAAAGTCTCATGCATGATGTTACTAATTGAAAATATACAATTGCTTCTAAATCTACATGTTAATCAAGTCTTGAATATTACAAATATTTTGCGTATATGACCTCCCGGGAAGTCTTGGTTATCGGGTGCAAGTCCCGGAAGTGATGATTGACACTATGTGATTTATTTCACTAGTTTCAATTCCACTTATTCACCCATGTGAGCATCACCTGATGCAATGAGTGCTAAGTGGACTATTTAAAAATCATGAGAAATTATCAGTCACGACTACCTCTCATGGAAATGGTCATAGATGAATGACTTACTTAATGCAGTTGAATCTCAAAAAATGATATCTAAAATAATTCACTGTGAAAACCCCCAATACTTAATTCAAAAGAGTGAAGGGAACTCTACTTGAATGGTTCATGAAGCACAATACTTGCTAAGGTTTTGCAAATGGGGTAGCAAGCTAAGTGAGCTTGATTGTGCGGAAAAATCCACGGTTAAGTGCGCTTGAGCCAGAGGCAATCTAGGATGGGTGACCTCATGGGAATTCCTGGTTATCGGGTTCAAGCCCCGGAAGTGATGATTGACGCTATGTGATTTATTTCACTAGTTTCAATCCCACTTCTTCACCCCTGTGAGCATCACTCGATGCAATGAGTGCTAAGTGGACTATTCAAAAATCATGAGAAATTAGTCAGTTATGACGACCTCTCATGGAAACGGTCATAGATGAATGACTTACTTAACGCAATTGAATCCCAAAAAATGATATCTAATATATGAATTCTATTTATAGTTTTCTGTCACATTTCAAATATTTTAAGATAATGCTTCACAGTAACTAAAAATTGTTACTCATTTTGCATAGTTGGTTAGTTTCTTGAGTACGCTTGGTAAATAAAAAAACATTTCTTGCTCTATCATAGAAATTTATAGTTGGTTGCTCAAATATGCTTGACATATACAAAACATTTCCTATTCTGTCAGAGAAGGGGGTGCTATTATTGTCTACCTGCAATAAAATGTGATTATACTCCATATAAGAAAAGTTGGAACTAATTACAAGGTAGTGCTCATTAACATATCGATGCTTATTATTATGTTGATTAACTTTATTTCCCCTAGAACAAGGTGAAAATGACAGGAATAACATTGAACCCAATTGTTATGTACCTTTCATTAGGCTTAGTAATGCCTAAAACAAACTTTGCATGCTATGTACCATTTAGGTACAACCTTGTGACGAGACTTCCACGACATGATATTGTTGGCTTGTAGGGGCTTGACCCAGGTTTAGAGTTAATCAACCAAAAAAATCCCTGTACTATTGGCCCTTTTGGCAATAGTTCACGAAGCGTGGACTGAGGTCTCACTCGAAGTAGTATGGGGGACTGCTGGAACCAGGTTTCCGCACCCTTGAGATGTTTGAGGGGTTGATTCGATCCAACTGTGAGTCCCTTTACGCAGGTTACTTCACATACTTCCCTGGCCTTCGTGCCCTGATAGTTTTGCCTTTGCACAACCCTAACCAGGGGCTATGGGGCTTTCACGATGCTAGAGCAGCGATCTGCACTATTTCCTTAAGTTACACCTGAGTTTTTATCTTCTTACACTAGTTAGTTATCTTCACGTAAACATATGCCTTATTTTATATTTACTTATTCAACACATTCATATGAGTTCGCACAATAAATCAATAGTAAACTTGCTATTCATACGTGATAATGCATGAAACAGGAAAAGATACCCAGAAATATGGTAAAACTTCTCTTTTATTAATTCTTCCCATGGTTACAGACTCGACCTGCCCTGTGCACTCAGCTACAGGGGTCCGTGCACTGAGTTGTGGACTACTAGGCCTCTACGCACTTAACTGCAGAGCTTTCTCCTATTCTATGACCCAGAGACATGACTTACGGTTCGACTTAATGTTTCATCAGTTTCTTAGATTCATCATCCTTGATTGTTATTTCTACACTTGGAGCCTCGCTCTATTTATACAAGTAGATCTTTCAAACCGACATTACATTACAAAAACAAGGGCGGACAACCCTATCCTCTATTATTACTTCGAGCTCCACGCCCACAATTCACGGCGTCTTTACAATGGACTTAGTCAAAACTTGGGCTTTAAGCCCCAAAACATGCCTTGGGGGGATTTCACGCCCAACAGGCCCCCAACACAAACATCGTGAATTGCCCTCGAGTCACTCTGTTGGTGCGAAGATTTTTGCGTGGAGACCCTCTAATTCTGCTCAAACAGCTACAAGGTCAGCAGCGCATTGAGTGGCTGCTTGCTGAATCTCCTGTACACGTTGTTCCAAGACCGCGGTGTTGGCACTACTTCCCTGCATCTATTCCTACATCCCTTACATTTGTGTGAGCTTGCCTTCAATTGTTGCTGTAATGACGAAGGTCTCATCAATCCAAGGCTGAACACGCTCCTCAAAACTGCTTCTATGTGTCATGCTACGTCCACTTGCTCTTTCAGCACTTTGGCCTGTTGCATTTGCGTGAGCCTCTGAGTGAGAGCCACCGTCTACGCGGTCCTTTTGATGTTGTCATACTGTTGCTGGAGCTCATGTGCCTCTTTCTCTAAGCATTGGATGTTAGGGTCCTCCTATAGATTGGTGAGGACCTCGAATGGCTCTTCCAACATTCTGGTGCAATCCCTTACTGCACTGATGATCTCTTCCATCCCTAATGTAATTACGTTGGTGTGTTGTTCTCTTACCTTTGGAGTGGTGGATGGCTGCGCCTTCAACCAGAGCTCTGCTATCTGAAGGTTCAGCTCTAGCTAAACCTTGGCCATTTCTTCTTGCGCCTTGCGCACCCCTGTTGCTAATCCGTGGATGCATGCCTTTGATGGTGCATCTGCTGGGATAGCTAGCTCAGGGACTGTCTGGTAGGCTTCTTCCAGTACCTGTACCATCTGCCTGTTCTGTGACACAACCTCATCACGTTGTAAGCTCAACTACTCCATGTTGATCTTCTACTCGCTCAGCACCTGCAACAGCCCGTAGTTTTACAGTAATCCCATCTTGTAGAACATAGAGCATCTCTCGCAGAAGCACAACCATGTTGACGCCGATGCATTTCAGTGCACTAACCATGGGTTGGTCGGCCTCGTTTGCTGTAACCAGTGCCCCTTCTGGTAGCACTATTGTGTTGGTTGTCCGAGTGCGTAGCATTTTCTCGGCTGCAACTATCCCTACTGCAAGGCTGGTCGAAAGAGTACCAGCCTGAGGAGTGCGCACCTACAATTCCTGAAGCTGCACTCTGAGGGCCCCCAACACAATCTGGTTCTCCTTTGCGAAGTTCTGGAGGGCCTTTGTGGTGATGTCGCACACAGTCTCTCCTATATCATGCAGATCACCCTTAGTAAGGGTGATTAGGTTGATCAACAACTTGGATGCTTTCACCTTCTTGCGCGGCCCTGTCCGCTCGCTCGGGTGCTGGCGCTTTAACTGTGGTGACGCTGGTTGTGGGTCTGCGTCGCCCTCCTCTTCCTCTATTCCCATCTATATCTCCTGCCCATGCAAAGGCGACTTCTGGCCCTCGTGCACCTTCACAGATGCCTCCTGTGCTGCTGCTCCTGCAGCCTTTTTTTGTTCTGATGTTGCATGTGCAGCATCCCATTCCTCATGCGCTTTTGCTGCCGTTGCTTCTTGCCTTCTCTTTTCTACCAACTGCGCCATGCGTAGTTTGGCCTCTTCTTTCTTCTTCTGCGCAACAGACTTCTCCACCATAACGATGTCTGGGGCATGCCACTCCGGTGGCCATGTCTCTAATACATCGAAAATGACATCATCGGTGGTGATGAAGGGTAGTTCGCTCCACTTCTTCGCATGGTCCTTGTGCGCTCTGAGATATATGTGGTGAAAGTCCACTTTAAATTATGCAAAACTTTGCAGGCTGTTGTAGACAGTGGGTGATAACCGCGACTTGTGGTTCATCCCCATTATGATGTTCATCTCCATGAACACCCAAGATATCTTACTGTCAAAGATCCAGTTTGCGTCCTTAGTGGCTTAGAGCGAAGCGTACTTTGTAGCCTCCAGTAGATCCCTCACAATTGTGGGGAGCTAGCTGTCCTCCGACAATTCCCCTGCTACCAGCACTATGGACAACAAAAGCCATGCATAGTGGAATGTTTTTCCTTGTTCTTGTGCCTCGTGACAATTTTCCAGGAACTCCTTGCACAAGAACTCGAACCAGTTAAACTGGACCCCCTTCGTGCATTGTTTAGCAAGTGCCACCACTGGCGCGGATAACTCGTCCGCGTGACACTTCCTCATGATTTTTCCTGCCAGTATATGAGTCGCCACCCTGACTGCTTTGTTGTTGATACTGGAGATCATGTAGCCCCTTTTTCTTCTTCTTTAGCTTGTATTTCTTCCTCGTGGCCTTCGCTATGGCCAATCACTACTCTTCCCCTCCGAGATGTCTGCGAGGTCCTCTCCTTTACATGGAAGCCTTGTAATGCAGTGGATTAAGTGGTTCGTAATGGGGATGGGCTCCTCCAGCCATAAACACCCACCATTCACTAGGCAGAGAAGTGCGTGATGAGAAAGATCGTCATTGGGGCGTGGTGGTAATGTGACGCCCAATGCAGGTTTAATAACCCTGCCTTTTCAACTCCGTGTAACCACTTTCGTGGCTCTAATTCTATAACCCCCGCTGCGGTGTTCTGCTTGGGATTCATGAGCTACGCGGTCTCTAGGTGAGGGAATTTCTCGTGGTCAGTGAGATCCCAATCTTCAAATTTCAAGTTTTGCACCTGTCCTAGGTGCGCTTCCTCAAAAATGATATCATTAGGGAGGAGCGGAGTTTGGAGAGAGCTCTTTCTCTTGTCGAGGTCCTTGGGCACTTTTGCCTTCCCCTTCCATAGGGCCCTTGGTTGGAGGGTGTGCAGCCTCAATTTATACTTCCATGCCCTCATCCTCGTCTTCTTCAATTATGAGGTCTTCCAGGTCTTCTTCCTCCTCGTCGGTTTCTAGATTAACTGCTTTCCCTTTCTGCAATAAATGGCAGTTGTCTGTAGCATGCTTTCCTCCTATTTGACAAATCGTGCACCATAATGCAGGCGTCGCGCTAGGTCCTGCTTGGGCCTCTGGTCTTAACGACATTGGTCCTCCTCTCGGAAGGTAATTCGCGAACACTGGGCAGTGGTCCTTGTCATGACCCTGACCCTTACATTTAACACACCATACCTTGTCGTGTACTTCGAGGTGAGCTATCCTCTCTTGTTTCAGGCTCTACATCTCAAGGCACAAGTTTCTCAACTGTGCGTGGATTTGTTGAACTCCTAGGCTAGGATCATGTATTGAGGTTTCATGTAGCCTCATCATGATCTCCAAGGCCTCTGCCTAAGTTGTTAGCTTCTGTTGTGACATCACATTCCGTAAATGCGGCGTTAGCGATGCTACAAACCATTCGCGGTGTTGTCCATCCATCAAAGTCATGTTAGCTTCGTGAATTGTACACTTCAGTCTTTGATCCAACTCTCAAGGATTCTTGCCTGGTAGCATCATGATCTCGTTGAACCCAGTGATCGACTATGCCTCTGACTTCGGTCTGCTAAATTCTCTATTCAGCATAGTTTGGATGTCTACGATCCTTGCATTCGGATTGCCATTAGAATGCTTAATGTACCCTGTCAGCGTGCGATCCTGCAGAGTGATAACC
The DNA here is from genome assembly GCA_000404065.3 of Pinus taeda. Classification (NCBI taxonomy): domain Eukaryota; kingdom Viridiplantae; phylum Streptophyta; class Pinopsida; order Pinales; family Pinaceae; genus Pinus; species Pinus taeda. The sequence goes on along the minus strand of APFE031148339.1, from coordinate 93,229 downwards.
AATGTAGATTTCTTTATATTGTCATACGTGACTCCCTGTGCTTCCCATAAAACCTTTATCACGAACCAAAACTGGTTTGGATCTTCATTTCCTACTCCCTTGAACACTGGCAACTTTATCGCACTTGCCATATTGGTTTGCTGTGGTGGCGAAGGTGGTATGGGCGAAGATGGGGGTAAAGATGGTGACACTAGCGATGGTGTGGTTGGGGATGGTATACGCGGAATCCTCTGCCTTATCAAATTAATCACACTTATTGGTGAGACTTCACGAGATCTTTCTCGTTCCCTCGCAGAGGTGAAATCAAGGGGCTAGTTTTTTGTTCTGCACTACCATTGTTTATGTAAATTCTCCCACTTCGCGTAGCCCCAAACATCAATGTATTCACATAACCTGCTTTTCACATAGTAGCATTTTAATCAAAGTGTTCAAAGACTTAACATACTTACCTCGTGGTCCTTTGAGGAAGTGTCGTTCTGCCTCGCTATAGATGACTGAAGTATCGACTGCAAACTCAATGATGAATCCTCCTATAATTCAATCAAGCTAGTGATCAACAATGCGCACGATCTTATCCTCTGATGCTTCTAATGATCTGAATTGGATCCTAAACACTCTCTAAGTTTCCATAAACTCTTTCAAATTATGCCAAAAGGATTCAAGTCTTAAAAAGATCAAGCTATCAGAAGGAATCCTCGTGACAGTTGCAATTTGTGATTGGTGCGGAGCAACGAGGACCCTCGGTCGAGCGCGTAGACTGTTGGCCCATGGTAACGCGCGCTAGCACAAGTTGGCAAAACTAGAGGCTAATTCAAGAAACAGGGGTATTTTTTGATACGCGATTAGCGCTAATCACGTATCGCAGGGCGTCCTCCTCAGTGAAGGAAAGCCCCGAAGCGCTTAGACCCGAAATGACTATGAAATGCGGAAAAGTAATGCATTTGGTTCCGTAGCATGGGATTCCACGAAATCAGCAAGAATATCAAAAGGCCTCGAGGCGTTAAGTAGTTTCAACCAAGTCCTTCCCTATGCCACACATTGAGTGACACGCGTCCCGCAGATGAGAGAGAAAATCGCCCGCATCGGACGGGTAAACATCATGCAACTTGCCCGCCCAATATGAACGATAACCGTAGCATTTGGGGGACCTAGATCGATGGCGGAGGCGCGTCCTGATAAATGACCATATTTGACAAGGTTATAAGGTGAGATTACAAGGGATTTGAAGTTTGACGTGGACGATGAGTTGGCAAAGAATCATGTTTTGTAGGCGATCTTGGAGAAAATGAAAATAATGACCATTCAAATATGATTCAAGGAACTTGACACACTTAGTTCATTACGAAATAGGTGGCCACCTCCCTGTGAGGTGTTACACAATGATGATGATGCAAAGCAGAGGAATTCGAACGGGCAGAGGTAGGGAAAACAGAAAGTCGGGAAGTGGAGACGAATAGTAAAAGAACAGATTGGATTTAAAGCCATGGACTGACAGATAAAGAAGAGAGAGCCAGAGGGGCAGAGAGAGCAGTAAGAAAGCTAAGAGCAGAAAATAGAGAGAAGAAGCCGAGCCGACCTGAAGGAAACATCGAGCCAGACAAAGCCAGAGAGAGTCAGAGAGTCTATGCACTCCAGAGAAGGCCTGAGAGGTTCAAGTGAACTCCTCAGCATAGGCCTGTCGTGTATGAGTCCTAGATTGGGCTTATACTACTGTGACCAATAGAGGTCGAGTTCCAGTAAGGAGAGTCTGTGTACTCCAGAGACTTGGGGGATCCAAGTCCAATCCTACTGATTTTTTTATCTGTTTAGTGAGACTCGAATTGAGCTCACAGTTGTAAAATTCTGCTTGGAAAAAATAATAGAGAGGCCACCACTGAAGGCTGGACCAGGAGACGTAGCCCAGGAGCATTGCGTGAACTCCTTATTAAACTTGTTGCGTTTACATGTTTGACTGTTATGTTTTCTCTAACTGCCTCAGTGTCTATGTATTCTAGCAATCTTATCGATCCATTGCATAAAGTAACATAGGCACATCCATGCACACGAGTCTGTAATACCTTTAATTCTTTGTCCTGGAGAAATTCCAGATCAAGTGGTATCAGAGCTCTAGGTTACTAAGGTTAGACAAGCTTGTGCTGGATATTACAATTGAATGCTAACTAGATGAAAGCTTAAATTAGGAGAAGGAGAGTTGGTTGAAGCTAACCCAGAAATTGGAAGAGTCTATCCTAGGAGGAAAATGTCAGGAGAAAGTCCCTTGGAATCAGAACCCCAGTTCATGGATAGTTTTATGACCATGAAAGCCATGGTGGAGGACATGAATAGGGAATTTAAGAAAGGTAGAGATGAAGATTCATCAAACTCCAAACAAGACAAAGGAGTACAAGAATCTCTCCTCCATGACCACTCTAAAGGCAAAGGGAAAGAAGAAAAACTTCTCACACCTCCTAATAGCCCTGAAAATAAAAAGAAAACATGTTTGATTAAATTAGATGTTAAATTTGATTTGCCAATATATGATGGAGAGTTGAATGCAGAGAAGCTGGATAATAGGATTAGATAGATTGATGTTTATTGCAGAGTGCAGAGCATCGATATAGACCAAAGTAAGATTCAGCTGGCCAGCCTACGCCTTGGAGGCACTACCTTGGGTATGGTGGGAAGGCAGGACACAAGCTGACATGAAGAAACATGGTAAAATTCTTTCTATCTGGAGTGAATTTGTTTCTACAATTAAAAATAAATTCTATCTACTAGCTTATATGCAGCAAGCCATGATGAGCTGGCAAACTCTTCGCCAATTAAAAGGGCAAAGTTTACAAGGTTACACTCAAGAATTTAGGAAGAGAGCTTTGATTCTAGGAATTTCTTTAGACTCACCTGAAACTCTACTGAAGTATATAGGTGGTCTACATAGCTACATGAGGCACACTATTGTCATGTTGAATCCCACTAGCATAGATGAGGTATCCATCCAGGCTACACATCTCGAGGCTAGAGGTAAGAATGGGAACCCAGAAGTTGGGGGATCATCCAAACCCACTACAAATCAGAATGAGGAGAAATGAAAACAGAAATGGAAAGAGAGGAAGACAAATACTGTACAGAAGAGTAAGTCTTCATCCACTCACTGTAAGAAGGAGGGGCATGATGATGAACACTGCTGGATTCTACATCGGGAGTTGAAACACAAGAAAAACAAGGGCAAAAGGAAGAAGACTGTTGCAGCTATTCAAAAGGATTTTGGGTCAGACTCAGGGGATGAAACAACAATCGCAGCCACAGGTATAAAAGGTAAAAATTTTGAAGCATCTACTAGTAATTCTGCACAATCTACTGAAAATGAAGAAAATGAGAGGAAAAGACATGAGCTTTTTCATATTCGAGTTATTTCCAATCATCAAAAGATTGATACTTTGTTTGATAGTGGCTCACAAGTAAATTTAATTTCTGAAGCAATTGTAAAGAAGTTGGGATTACTAGCCACACCTCACAAGAAACCATATCCATTAGGTTGGTTATGTGATAGTGCAAAGCTACAAGTGACTAGACAATGCAAACTTAAGTTTTCTTTTGGGTCAACATTTGTAGATGAGTTGAGTTAGATATAGTTCCTTTGGATATATGTGGAATTGTTTTAGGAAGTCCTTACTTGTATGATAGAAAAGCTATTTTATATAGAGCTGAGGACAAGTATCTACTCGTTAAATATGGAATCAAATATATTGTAAGAGCTCATAAGCTCAAAAATAATTATACTCTCATAAACTCAGGGCAGATGAAAAGGATTGTAAATTCATGCAGACAATTTTTACTGATGGTTTTAAAGGAAAAGAAACCCGATAAAACCAATGTATTTGAGCGCTGTGATGCTAAACAACAAGCTGATTTAGAAAAAGTTGTTTCAGAATATGATATATTATTTCAAGAAAATAAAGGTTTGCCACCCAAAAAAGAAATAGTACATGATATTAATTTGCAGCAAGATGCTCCATTGCCTAACATCAGAATGTACATGTTGTCTGCTTTAGAGAATGCAGAAATCAAGAAGTAGGTACAAGAGCTGTTCGAGAAAGGTTTCATAAGACCTAGCACATCGCCATGTGGGTCTCCAATTGTCTTGGTGAGAAAGAAAGATGGCTGATGGAGAATGTGCATTGACTACCGAGCACTAAATAAAATAACGATAAAAAATGGTTATCCTCTTCCTCATATAGATGATCTATTAGATCAATTGAAAGAAGCTGTTTATTTTTCCAAGTTGGACTTGCATAGTGGCTATCGTTAGGTCAGAGTTGCAGAGCAAGATGCATGGAAGTCTGCTTTCAAAACAAAGCAAGGATTGTATGAGTGGCTGGTTATGCCTTTTGGCTTAACTAATGCTCGTGTTACTTTCATGAGAGTAATGAATGATGTACTCAGACCTTTTATTGATGATTTTGTCATTGTATATTTGGATGACATTCTTATATTTAGCAAAACGTGGGAAGAACATTTAAAGCATGTTAAGCAGACTCTAAATGTTTTGAAAAGAGAAAATCTTTATGTTAAACTCTTAAAATGTGATAGACCCCTCTAAGGTTGTAGTCATTGTAAACTGGCCTAAACCCGAAATTGCTACAGAAGTTAGAAGCTTCCTAGGAGCAGCACAATATTGGAGAATTTATTTCTAACTTTTCCTTAATTGCAGCTCCCTTACATGCTTTAACAATTTTAAACAAGGTGTTTCATTGGGGAGGAAAACAGTAGAAAGCCTTCGACACCTTGAAAGAAAAGATTAGTACAACACCAGTACTAGCACTACCTGATATTCAAAGACCATTTGAGATTGAAACGGATGCCAATGACTATGCCATGGGAATAGTGTTGATGCAACACGATAAACCCATATGTTATCATTATGAGACATTTAATTCTGCAGTAGTTAACTATCCCACATATGATAAAGAATTGTATGCATTAGTACAGAGTGTGAAAAAGTGGAAACATTACTTAATGGGAAAAGAGACAGTTATACACACTGATCATCAACCACTTCAATATTTACACTCCCAAACTAAGTTGCAGGAATCAAGACACAATAGGTGGATGGGTTTTCTACAACAGTTTTATCTTGTCATCAGATATAAAAAGGGCATACACAATAAAGTTGTAGACATGTTGTCCAGATCAATCATAAATACATCTACTATACTTCAACATAATTCAGTATGGCATGAAAGCTACATTGGACATAAGCTCAAGATATAGTTTTTAAAGATGTATATGCAACTTTAAGTCAAGGCAAACAAGTAGGAGAATTGGATTATCATGTTAAGGACCAACTTATATATCATTTTGGGAAGTTATGCATTCCACAAACTGAAAGAGTAAAGATAATTCGAGAAGCACACACTTCTCTAATATCAGGTCACTTTGGTGTAATTAAAACAGTTGCACAGCTGCAAAGATTTTGTTATTGGCCAAAAATAAATGAGACAATTTCTAGATATGTAAGAGGGTGTACGATGTGTGCTAAAAGCAAGCCCAGTAATAGAAAACTAGGCTTGTGCACTCCACTACCAGTCCCTTCTCATCCTTGGGAAAGTGTTTCCATGGACTTTGTTGGAGGACTACTTAAATCTAGGAAAAGTCATGACTATCTATATGTTGTTGTGGATAGATTCAGTAAAATGTGTATTTTAATACCTTGTAACAAACAGATTACAGCTGAAAAAACTGCAACATTGTTCTTTCAACATGTATGGGTTCATTTTGGGTTACCCACTTCCATTATATCTAATCAAGATAGTCAATTTGTTGGGAAATTTTGGTCGAGTTTGTGGGAATTGATGGACATCAGACTGAAAAAGAGTACAACTTTTCATCCACAAACAGATGGCCAAACAGAAGTGGTCAACTGGACAGTGATCCAGTTGCTCAAAGGCTATTGCAGCAAGCATCGCAAGCTTTGGGATGAACACTTATGTTATGTGCAACATGCTTACAACTGAGCTAAACATTCTTCTACACAAAGATCTACTTTTGAGACCTGTTTTGGTTTCACACCAAGGTCTCCCCTGGATTTTGTTTTTGGTAAAGACATATCAGTTGATGGACATGGTGATGTGGACAAGGCAACCAAGTTCATTGAACAAATCCAAGAGATTCACCAGGCAGTACAGGAATAGCTGGAAAAGAGCCAAGCCAAGTACAAGGCAAGGCATGACAAGCATCGGATGGAGCATAGTTTCCAGTTGGTGATCAAGTCTGGTTGTATGTCAGCAAAGACAGAATGTAAGGTGGAGGTAAGAAGCTAAAGCCAATAAGGTATGGACCTTTCAAAATACTTGAGAAAATTGGTAAGAATGCTTTTCACCTTAATTTACCAGCCTACACGCACACCTACTCAGTTGTTAATGCAGATAGCTTGAGACTATTTGAACCTTCATTAATTGAAGATCCCGAAGAGCAGAGTCAGTTGCCTTCTATTGATGATCTGTTGCCTGAATATCTTAACAAATTACAGGAAGACATAATTCTGGACAGGAAGGTGAGAACCATGCATAGAGGGGATGTTGAGTACCTCAGGGTTGGACTCAAAGGTTCAAAACCAAGCAGTGCGAAATGGATAGAAATTGGGCAAGTGAGGAATCTATACCCTCATTTGATTGATGCTTAAAAACAAACTTTTGGTGGTCCAAAAGCTTTTTCAGTGGGAAGGTCATGATCCGAATTGGATCCTAAACACTCTCTAAGTTTCCATAAACTCTTTCAAATTATGCCAAAAAGATTCAAGTCTTAAAAAAGATCAAGCTTGTTACACAACAATTTGTCACCGTCCCTGTTACCCCTTCTCCCGCACCTTGGAGGACTTATTTCGGGACCTGTGAGAAGTGACATGACCTGGAAACACTTGCATTCTATTCCCCTAAGTATGAACTTCATATGCCTTGAAGACATCTTCTGCAAAATACCCATAAAAATAGCCCTTTTTCCATTGGCGCGGTTTCACTATGTATCACTCACGCCAATGGGGGAAATCCTTCAAAGAGGGCACGCCAGCTGGTGCTCTGTCTCAGAGTCGCACTCGCGCCAGCGAAGTTGGGTAATGTTTTTAACAAAAAAACATCCGAAGGTTCTTCCTAACCCACTCATAAACTGAATCTATCTTGAGTTGGTTTAGTTTGGCTTCGAATCTCCATAGGAGGGAAGTAGTTCTCCACCTCTCATGGAAGCTTCTTAGTGATAAAGCCAATCCCATGAATATTGTGGATGATCCTAACTCCTTCCCCTCTATCTATAAAAGCTTGTCCTTTTGCCTTTGACAAGCTAGTTCTAGTTCCAAGTTCCAGAATTCCAAAGAGTGAGAATTGTCAAGCTCATGCTGCAAGAAGCCTTCTTCATTCCCATAAGGCTAAACCTAAAGTAAGGAGATTCTCGTCCAAATAACCAAGGAGAGAGAGGCTTGTTCCCCATTCCCAACAAGCTTTGCAAGACATGTGTTGCTGATCACCCAGCCAAAGGAGGATTTGACGTCAGAACTATGGTTGTATTCTTCTTTGCTTATCAATAATAGACGACTATCATTATGGTTCCACTCCTATTGTCTTTTGTAATGATGATTGAGTTATATCCTTTCTGACTGATATATAGTTGCATCTATTGGATTTTATGCTTGTGTTTGTGTCATTCTTTGCATGTGCAGGTGTCCATTCACGAGGATCGTGGGGATCGTGACCGACCGGAGCAAAGGAACGGGAGCGTCAACTCTTCCACAAGTACTAGCGTTGGAATCCAGGTAGGCCCTCATCATTGGTCTTCAATTTACAATTAGGAACCTGCGTGTTAGCGTTGTTTGATTGTTGCTAGACCCCATTTGGGCTAGTAGGGATCGCCTCTGTCCGCAGAGGGGATTTACCTCCATTTATATTCAGTGTGTAGCAATATGTTCTTTCCATTGCTGTTAAATGAGATGTCTATTGTGTTTTGCTGCGTCAATACCAGTGCAAGATAGTTATTACAATTACATATTCCCACTGGATTTCAGAAGTATCTTATATCGATGACAAACAAATGGACTGACTATCACTTAGGAATGTTCAAAAAGGAGAAGATTTAGTAAAATATGGTTCCATCAACGCTTTGGCAGTTTGCAAGATTTTGAAAAAAGTATGACAAGGTTTGTTTATAGGAACATTAATGATTTTTTTTTTTTGGCAATTACCTCAAATTATGATCTAATAGAGCACATGTTTGATTGATTTTTATCTTTCACATATTTAATGATAAATGTCAAAAGGTAGTTTTTGGATGCAAAAATGGTTGTCTTGCCTCCCCTCTTAGCTAAGATCTCTCTTGTTTCTTGTTTACGGTTTATCTATTTTGTTGACCTAGGTTGTCATTGATGTCAATATGGCAATATTCTAGGAGCCAAAGGAGGCAAAACAGAGCCATCGGAACTACAGGAGGAGTATTGTAGAATATAAAAGCAGAGCATATCGGAGGAGCAAATCAGAGTTGTCAGAGGAGCAAAGCAGAGCTATCAGAGGAGCAAAACAGAGCTATCGGAACTTAGGAGGAGCCATATCGGGAGTAATATATGCCAAAGAAGGACTTTCGGGAGCAAAGCATGCCAAAGAAGGACTATCAGGAGCGATATATGTCACAGAAGAACTATCAGAAGACCAATCAGAGAAGCATAGAGGAAGAGAGGAAGACATAAAGGCTAAAGGCAGAGGCAAAGCAACATATAACATATATATTCAATTTACACTAACGAAGGCGGAAAACATAGTTATATTGAAATACACTATCAGAGCAGAGAAATATATATATATTCAAGTATAGAGGCAGAATACATATATATCGGCGGATCGGCATCGGCGATGCCATGGGGCAAGGAAAAGACCCCCGGGGCCATGCAACATTCTCATTGCAATTATTGGCGATTGTAATATCACATCGCCACGATGCAAAAGAGCAGGGCCAATAACACATGCTACTGCTGATTGCGATTACACATGCAGATCCGATGGGTTTTATAAACCCGACTTTATAAATTTTAAGTTCCGTGCATAAAGGGTTTTTCTGTGTATTGGTGGGTTTCAGTGTAAAAACTGTAATACGAAGGAAAAGCCCCGAAGTGATAAAGACTGGACCTGAAAGGATTTTTAGAAGCGGCCCTATAGTACTTAAGTTCCGTAAGTTGGATTTCGGGTGGGCCTTTGGCGGTAAATGGTATTGGGCTAGCTTCACTCGATCCCATACAATGGACGACTCGTGGCTAGTGGAGGAAAGAGAGAAACCACTTTCTTCGAGCAGGTAACCTCTGTACTTATAGGCCACTCGAAAATGAATATCGACCATTGGATTGAGGATCCCGCAGATCGACGATGGGCTCGCAATAGTGACCAAAGGCAGACCCGAAGCAGTTATAGATGCAAGTGTAAAGTTCTTTGAAGTCTGCCCTTAAGCGTTTTGGTCAGGATTTTCATACATTTCTTGTGTATTTCAAATACTTTTATTGCACAGGGTTTGAAGGCCAAAATGCATAAATAACGGTTCTGATAGTTCAACAGGCCTAAACGATGGCAATTGTGATTGCGATGGTGACATGGTAGGTGGGGCCTCTTGATTGGTACAGTCTCTCCGTAAACAGTAAAGCCCTGTGTTTGAATGCTATTAAAGGAAAAAGGGATCTCTATGATATCTTTTAATAAGCATCATTTCTATGGTAATCAACCCCTCTTCCTCTTGGACATGTCCCTTGTTGCATTGGTTAATTCGAATAGGTAGAGGAAGCCAAAGTGACCAAAGGAGCGGGAAGCCGAAGAAGCAAGCAAGCGCAGAGGAAACTACAACGACCGAAGGATCAAGTGAGTACTGAGAAAGCTGAAAAGCCAGTGGAAAGAGAAAACTGATGGTCATAGGCATTAGGAAGATACAAGAACAGAGAAGAAGGAAAGTTAATGTTGTTGTTGAAAAAGTTGGAGGAAACAAAGGTAGCGGTAGGGAACCCAAAAAGTTTACCACCCATTTGCTCCAACTATTTTGATATGGTAATTCTTTATTGCCTTCATTAGCATCTACAAAATCATTAAATATGATACAATTGACCTCCGAGCTTTCTATCCCAAATACATCTTTGAATACTTCAAAAGACATTCATAAAGGGGTTTCATTTCACTTGGACGAATAATTCTCTATGTGATAGGTATACAATATCCTAGTAGCTGTCTAAATATTCTTCTTCTTCTTCATTTTTTTTTTTAACCAAACCAAGGCTTCATTGCTTATGTTGGTCAGGTACTATGTGCTAACTGAAGCTAATATCTATTGTGATTTTGTCAGATACTGATGCAAAAATTTAAGCGCTGAAAGGGTGACCAACCATTGCAGATATCCATCTTTCATTTGATTTTATATTATTAAATGCCTATTGTTATAATAGCATTGGAAACTAGAATAGTCTTCTTTTTTTAACATGTTCTACTAAGCGTGGATTCAAAAAATTCTAGACAACAATTTTCATGGAAAAATCAATATTTGGAAAATAGACATCTCTTTGGGAGCCTATACTTGGCAAGGCCTTGTATCAAACATGATGTACATTGAAGTTAAATAACATGTCTATATTTGTAGTTTGTAACATTTTCACAACGTGTACTGAGCATAACTAATTCCTTGGTTCATTTACCATTTTGATCATGCATGATGGGTTGTTTGAGTATTTTCGTACCGTGGAGATTTTGATAGTTTGGAAATTATGCTTAATGCATATCCATGGAAAAATGCTTATCTTTATAACTTGATAACAGGTATCTTAAATACTATGATGCATTCCAAGCCTATTTCTCGACTACTTCCTATCTCTGTGCTACTCTTAAAAAGAATTTAGAGATCAAGAAAATAAGCAAGAGAAAATTTCCCCTTGCCAATCAACAAGCCAAAACACCATATAATTCATGTGTACTAAAAAGCAGTGACATGCCACCATGTGGCTCTTGTTATATATATGGGAAAAAAATCCACAACATGATTTTAAATATAATAATAGAGTATTATATGTGCTCTATAGTTTTTATATTTTAGCACTTATATACACTTGCCAACTAGGGAAAATGCAGTGTTACCCTCTTTTGTGTCATGTTAATGTTTGACTCACCCTATGGTGACATCCATACCTCTGTAGTTATGCCTTTGCACTAAGGCATCTTTCCTTGCCCCCCCTACTTGGTCCATATATGAGACTTCTTAGGGATATCTAGTTCTTAGATATGGTTCGTAAACGCTTCTCCCTTTCCTCCTTTGTCCCTTGGTTGTCAGCTTTGCCCACTTTGACCTTTTAAGCAATCCTTTGAGGCTCATTCTTGCTCTATGAGTTTAGTTTCTAGCTCAAACCATTGTTAGATCCATGGTTATTTAAGATGCCTCATTATGAGTACACAACAACCCAAATTCATTTGGTTTTCTATTTATGAGGTCCAATGAGCATACACAAGTTTTCTAGTAGTGTCATTGTTACTTATGGCATGCAAAATAGAGAGCTTGCACTCTTTGGCAGAAACTTATAATATGACTTGATAAGTAATGGTAATAAGTCAAAATGTGCTTTTTGAATTTTCCATATATTTGACTCTATTTGATGACTAGTCCAACGTTCATCTACACCTCAAAGTCATTTCCTTAGATATACTACTCAATTCCTCTTTAAAATCCCCACGAGAATATTTTAACTTTGTAACCCTAATTTGCAACCACACTCTCAATCTAGCTCTCCTCCACCTTCTAAGCTCTTGGGTTGTTTCAACTTGTCTTCTCCAAAAAATTGACAAGGATATCTTGTTTGTTAGTTTGGATTTAACCTTGCAAGCTTATCAATTCATCCTAAGGTTTCTTCTTAGATGTTGTCCTCCCTTACATCTTAAATGATTTGACTTTAAAAATCAAGGGATATTGCAACACAACTAGTGCAAGGGAGGAATTAAACCTTTAAGAGTAATTGGGTCTCCATTTAGTTCATAATTGCTATATCTTAATATGCATTATGATTTATCATCTAATGTTTTTTGTCACTTTATATTGGAGGTAAATGTAAGTTTACAAGAGGATCAAGCTACAAGTAGGGGATCATTTAAGAGTTCAATCACATCCTTTGAGACTTGTTGCAAATTTTATATTTAGCCCAAGAAACTTACTCACTACAACATGGTCCATCCATGTGAGTTACTTCCATTTTTATCCTCCTTCACTTCCAACATTTAGTAAAATAGACTCAACAAAGGAGACAAATTAATTAACCATAGGTTAATGTTGTTTTCCTTTGTTATTTTGTCTTGATTATTTGTTAGAAACCTTGATTGAAGTAGCATGATTAATAAATGACCCCATATAACTAATTCAAGTTTAAATGTGGCCATCCTCTCCTCTCATCATTTTCCTTCTTCTTACCCTAGGTTTCTCTATTTAGCCCTAAAACCAAGTGGCAAATCCACTATCTCCTCATCTCCTTTTAGTGGAATTTGTGGTGGGGTGGTATTCCATCCCTCTTCTTGCACTATGTCTGGTAGTGTGAATCCATTCACTCATTATATTTCGGTGACTCCATTGGGGATTTTCTCTCAAATCTTCCCTATCTCAAGTAAAGCACCCCCCCCCCCCACCCTTGTCTACACTCTCTTCTTTGTCATGCCTTGTTCCTTAGACCATGGAGTCCTTTTCCTTATCCTTTATTTCCCTTCCTCTCCTTTTCTCCTTTCAATAATATAAATCCCTTAACTTAGTTCAATGCTCTTACCTTAGGTCCCCTCATAGGTTCTTCAACTTATTGACCAATACCTTATCGCATTCATTCATAAAGAGAGTTTTAAAATTGAAAAAATAAAGTCGATATATTTTAAGTATTGGGGGCAAGTCTTGTTCTAGATATTCACTCTTTGGAGCTAGATAAGTCTTTCTTATGTGTAAATGCATATGGACAATATGTGGAGAGGAAAGACTTTTGAATGTCCTTCAGGAAGAGTGATTATCGAAGGTGATTTAAATTTTACTTTGGGGAACTCTGAAATTTGGGGACCTTCGGCAAAACCTAACTTCTCCATTAAATTCTATGATGAAATGGAAATTTGTGATATTGTTCCTCCTAAGCTTATGCAAAAATAGACAAATAGTAGATCAAGCTCTGTTAAGATTGCAAAGCATTTGGATCACTTCCTTATCATGGATGCCCTGCTTGGGGGATATTTAAATCATGTTCCAATTCTTTTGGAAATCGATCGCTTTCCAACCAATCCTCCCAACCCCTTTAAATTATATCCTTCTTAGCTTGAATATTCCTATCTTTTGTAACCACTTAAAAAAACCTACTCCCTTAATCAACAAGAGTCCCCTACTATCTAGTTTTAGTGAACTCTCCAACTATCTAACTGCATCATGGCAAATTGGCCAAACAAAAAAAGGAAGTTGACTCCAAATATCTCAAAGACATTGAAGCCAAATTAGGATCTTTGTTAGATATTTTTCCACCCAGGAACCCCCCAAAGGGTTAAGAGAAAAGATCATTGAACTTGAAAAATCCACAAAAAATATTTTATGAGACAAGGAAAAAAGATGGAGGATGAAGAGTTGTGCTTTCTAGTTACAAGTAGACAATAAAGACACCAAATATTTTCACAAAGTGGAAAATCATTGGAAAGTTATTAACACTATCTGGGGGATAAAGACACAAATGGCTCCCTTGCCACTTCTTTCAAGGCCATTTCCTCTAACAATTGCTTGCATTATTATCACCTAAAAAAATATCATCCTAGTGACCTAAAAAATGATCACCTAGCCAGTTCCACTAGGTTGATCGTTTTTTAGGTGATAACATGTACTTGAAGGACATTTTCTACCAAGACAATCAAGTATCCATCAAACAAATTCTGACAATTGCCAAACTATTCCCTAGCCTTACTGATAAGGAAGGGAATGATGCTCTAATGTCTAAGGTCACGAGACTAGAACTTGAAAATTTTGTCTTTTGTTTTCAAAAGGGAAAGAGTCCAAGTTCAGATGGATTATGCATTGAATTTTTCACTAGCTATGTGGATTTTATTGGACATGATATCCTTGAAGTGATTGAGTATTGTATGAATTCAGGCTATATCCTATCACCCTTTAATTCCACATTCATTGGTTTAATACCAAAAGATGAGAATGTTGACTCCTTTTACTTAGAATCATCTCCCTTTACAACTCCATTTACAAGATAATCTCAAAAATAATAGCCTTAAGGTTAAAAAATGTTCTTTATGAGTACATCTCTCTTGAGAAATTTGGTTTCTTGGCTGATAGGAAGATATATGAAGTTATTGGACTTGCTAACGAATGCCTTCATTTTATTCACTCTAAGTGTCAAATAACCCTACTTTAAAAAGTGGACCTCTTAAAAGCCTTCGACATGGTGAGTTGGCTATATTTAAGACTAATGCTTATCCGTGGTGAGGTGATGAATTCTATAACTACATCCTCCTTAGTTATATTGATAAATGGGGTAGCCTCCCCATTTTTCATGGAGAGACGAGGTTGAGACAAGGATGTCCCTTGTTCCCTCTCCTCTTCCTCTTGGTGGCAGAAAGTTTAAGCAAGCTCATTTCTGAAGCAACTCAAAGAAGTAGATTCAAAGGGATCAACATCACTCCTCAATGTCTTCTCACTCATATCCTTTTTATATATGGCATTTTAATATTCTCAAATGGTGTTTTGGCTCATATCCACACCCTAAAGGACCTCCTATACATTTATAGGTTACCCACAAGAATGCTCATAAACACAGGGAAATCTTCAATTACTGGACGGCGTATGCTGAGGGAGGAAAAAATAATAGTGGAGGAAGTCTTTTCATCCTTCATCAAGGAAACAATCTAAGAAATAAAATATCTAGGTTTAATCCTAATCCTTGAAAATACAAAAAATAGGACTAGTGTTGGCTCATGGAGAAAATAGAAATAAGAATTCGCATGTGGACAAATAGATGTATCTCTAGAGCATGAATGCTAGTCCTATATGAATCTATGGTTGAAGCCATCCCGATGTACTAGAGTTCAATGGCCTAGATTCCAATTGGTTTTACAGAGGTAAAACAATTGTTTATATGTTTCCTCTAGTCTAGGAAAGATGAAAGAGAATCTTTTCCATCACTAAATAGAAATCCATTTCCCTCCCAAAATCTCAGAGAGGATTGGGTATAAAATATCTACCCTAGTTCACTAAGGCTCTTGTGGCAAAATTTGTATGGAAAATTATTCAGGGAGAAGGGATTTTGTCATATATGATGCAACAAAAATAATTAGCCCCTTATCAGTTCTTGAATGGATTCGAACTCTTCAAAAACCATTGTCAAATGGCTCCATCATCTGAAAAAGAGTCTTAAGAACTTTCTCCATCATTGAAAACCAACTCTACTGGGAATTCAAGAAATGAAACAATATTATTCTATGGAGGTTTCCTTGGATTAGTAATCAATTGTATCACCTTCCAAATCAACTTATCCATCATTTATCTAAACTGGACTTATACACTCTAAATCAAGTTTCTCTAAATCATTTATCAAACAAATATCAAGAATGGGTATCCCTTAAAGACCTCCATTTGGAATGAGAATAAGCAAAAGCATGGGATCACTGTATCAAAGCATGTTTCCCTTTCAAACTCCGATGGTAAGCTCATCTGAACACACAACCCTCATGGCTCATATGCCCAAAAATTTGGTTGTATTTCCACTTGTTGGAAATGTAAATAGTTTTGGTCTTCATAATTGTTGTTGTACTCATTTCAATATGTAACTTATGTAACAAACAAAAGAAAAGAAGAAAAATTTATCATTTTAAAGCATGGGTTTCATGCTCTTTATTGACGGTCTTCTAGGTAAAAGCATGTTCTTCGTGTTTCTGGGGTTTGTTATGCCATATGATTTATTGTCACGAGTCAATGGAGTCAACATCATGTTTATAAGACCCTTTCGGGCAAAATATATCTTGTAAAAGAATATATTTTGAGTCTAGAAAGTCTTGGAAACCTCTAAAGTACAAGTTTCCCCTGGAAGCTTTAAGTCAACCTAAAGGATGGAATTTTACCCCTTAAAAAGGCTATATAAAGGAGCAATTCAACCTCATTTGGATCTTACTCATCATTAAGTTTGATCTCTCTTGAAAAGGTTATATCTAGAGCCAAAAGAGGCAAGGAAGGTGAAGTGAAGTTTTAGAAGGCAAAATAACTCAAAGAAATCTTGTTTTTGGGATCTCTCTCTCTCATACATATGAAGCTCTAGGGTCACTGCAGCTACAAAGAAGGTCGAAATTGTAGGTTGAATTTGCAGGAGGACGAGGTGCAATATTAAGTTGTTGGAAGAATAAATATCATGTCTTAACTTCGTTGACTTTGGGAGGAGTTATCTTTCTATAAGAAGGATATCTTGAAGAAGCACAATTACGGTTTCTACAGTAGCTACAGGGTTGAAGTTGCTGGTAAAAATTGTAGGATGAAGTTGCAGGGTCGAATTTGCAGCTAGAAACATGTTGATGTAGGATTGAGGTGTGATATTGGGAGGGATGACTTGGTCTAGGGTTTGGGTCTTTGTGGTCCCATTTGAAGCAAATTCTATAAGAAGAGAAGAGTTTCTAGGATTTCCCTGTAGAGATGTTTTCCCTATCTTGGAACTTAATTTATGTGTCCACTGCCTTTATTATTTTTCTCTTGATATTTTTTTGATGAAGAAGGTCTAATAAAGAAACAGAAGAAGAAGAATAAAGTTCACAAGCAAGAATTAAGGTTAATTAAAATTGGCATTAATAAGCTACAACATTTTTCATTTTCCAACATGGTATCAAAGTTAAGTTGAACCAGAAGGCAGCTAGAAGGTGTAGAAATTTGTTGTAGATCTAAACTGCTAATTGTAATATGCTTAAACATTAGAATTGAATCTATTTTAGTCATTAGTGGAAACAATTAAACGATCGCGAAATCACGAGGAATACAGGAGAAAGAATTCAATCAACACATTACACAATGATTTCCTGGGGAAAGCAATAACTAAAAATCCCTATTATCTATATATTGCATTAGTCATAAAATATGAGAAGAATATAATGCTTTGCTCAAGCCCAAGCAACCTCTGCACTATCTATATCTATCTCATAGCTTCCTACACAATCCCAGGCCAATACTTAACCAATTTTCTGCTTGCCTAAGTCCCCATTTCCTCGCACAATTTCCTTGGGAACTACCCCCTATTAATTAGGAAAATTTCTCAATTGGAATTGCGCAATCATCATAGGCCTTCCTCTGACTGCATGCACCACATGTACAATTCAGATGATTATACAACTGATAGTACATTGTCCCTTAACTCCAAACACAACTGGATAACTTTCAGATCTGACATGCATGAGTTATTTATGAGTGAATCATTAGTTTACTGTTTGATCACTACAGGTAGCACCACACTACATTGTAGGAAACATCAAATTACTAGACCTCCCACTAGTTACCCCAACAATTGGAACTAGTTTAATTGACTTTAACTCGGTTAAATTGAATTAATTAATTACAACTCAAAATAAACTCAATCAAGGCTCCTATAAAGTAGGAGACACTCTACATGACTCAAGTTAGACACTCAAATCGAATTAACTAAGCGAACTAATTCAAATTAACTTAGTTAACTCATATAAGTTGTCATGAGATGTGGAATTACAATTTTATTCCCAATTTAATTCAAGAACAAACCTAAATTAGGATTTTCTTGTTGGATTTTCAACACTCCCTCTCAATAAGAAAGGGATTATCTGCTATCACGATATTGCCTTTGTGAAACTCAAACTTTCATCTTTACAATCCCTTTGCCAGAATATCTGCATCTTGTTCTTCTGTAGGAATGCACTCCAACAACATGATTCTCCTTTGCACAATCTCATAGATGGTGATACCAGATGTTGATATACTTGGACTGATCATGAAAAACTAGATTCTCAAAGAGTTTGATACAACTTTGATTATCACAGTAAATCACTGTAGGATCCATCTATTGACCAAATAACCTAACAAGGATCTTCCTTATCCAGATAGCCTCACAAGCTACTTGATTAGCAACCATGTGCTCTACTTCTAATGAACTAAGTGCAGCTGATCTCTGCTTCCTATTGTACCAAGAAACTGTAACTAACCCAATACTAAAGATTACCCTTGATGTGCTCTTTCTGTCAGATGGACTCGCTGCCCAATCTGCATATGTGAAGCCTTGAATCTTCACTCCCTCTATTTGTCTATACCAAAGACCAAACTGAGTCATACCTCTGAGGTATCTCAACATATGTTTCGCCTCCTCCCAATATAGTTTGGTTGGCTTAACCATTTCTTGACTAAGCTGGTTAACTGCAAAACATACGTTCGATCATGTGTTCACCAAATACATAAGTGAACCCACAAGATGCCTATAAATAATAGCCTCCACTACTTCACCTGAAGTAGCATCTTCCTTCCTCTAGTTTCCTACTAGAGGAGTCTCCATGGGTTTGTTGCTCTCCATTTGGAACTGTTGGACACCTAATCTTCAATGGGTTAGTGTGGAAGCTGAATAGACAAAGTAGTCCAAGAGACCTTGGGATGTGAAACCCAACGGTCACATAATATACTATAAATGTATATCATTTGTCAATAAAATTGTACTTGCATGTTTCATCTTTCATATTGTTCTTGCTCCCATGTGTGTTTAACATGGTATCAGAGCTGCTATGTTCATAACCTTCTCAATATTGTGTAAGTCACTTGTTTTTGTGGCCTGTGTAAACCAACGCTTCTATGTCTTAATGAAGCTTGTGGGTTTGTGATCATTTGTTAGGATAATCATATTGCTCATTGAGATTGAAGTCTGAGTGTAATTCATGAGAATACAAAAAGTTTCTCATCTATGTCTCTCTGCGTAATTCACATTTGTCTTTTCCTTCTCTCAGATAAATATCAAAAATGGTGTTTTTAACTCCTTTCTGACGACTATATTCCCAGTTGCACATCGCTTATACATCTCTCTGTACATTGACTATTTCACCACCTATGCTTTTGAATAATGCATTAATCCTCCGATGAATTCTTTATGTGTAACTCTGAAATGTCTTCACTTATGCATTGAAACCTTGATGGTCATGGTATGTGTCGAACTCCAGTTACAAACCCTGAATTGAAGGTTGTGCACTTTGGCACTCTCTCTCTCATACCGGTTGCATGTTGCAGCAAAGTATACGCAGATCCTGTAGCATGTGATCTCACACAATTGTTGAATATCGCACTTCGGCGGACTCTCTCATTTGCTGGTAGCAGCATCTGACAAATTCAGTGGCCATAGCAGCTGCGTGGTCTTTGACCTCGTCCTGTAGACGGGTATCTGGAATATGCTTGACTCGATGTAATCTTACAGTCATAATGGAAGCTGTATAGTCAAAAGCGGTCTTGTAGAGCGTTGATTCAGAAATCTAAACAGTAATAACCCGTTAAAGATTCGCGCATTATAGAAATTTCTCCTCCTGGTACATCTACTCTCCAACCGGTAATATCGATGATGGAGCAGTGGTTTGCAGAATTCACAATACCATTCAAGATGGAAAACTGGTAAGTCTGTAGTGTGGCGTGAGTGCTGGTTCATTGGATCAACTATGTGTTTCATATCTGTGATGATTGATTTGCATGAAACGTTACTTTCAATTATGCGTACAGAAATATTGGGAAATCAATGCACCCAAATCTGAGGCACATGTTGCATTGCCAGACAATCCATATTCAAAATGTTGCATACACAGACTTCATACGTTAACGCTGTCTCCATACTGCCATTTCTAGCTCTGAAATTTTATACTGGTATCGTTGCAGTTACAGTATTATTGCGGTATACCACCTGTCCATAACTCCATACCAATTTTCCCATACCACAATATTGTTTTTCCTTCAACACACCGTTACAGTGAATGGCATGTAATAACCAGCGGAATCTGTAACCACTCTCCATATGCGTTAACCATACGCTTCCCCATACTCCACGTAGTTAAGTTATTGTATTGGTTAACAACCGTTTTTTTAAGGAATTTAAACTTCTGTGATCCATAACATTGTTTAGAAATCTTCGGCAAAATCACATAAAAAATTCTTTTGTCGAAGAATTTCGAACCAAACTGGTTGGTTCGAAACGCGTCGACAAAAGAATTTTTTATGTGATTTTGCCGAAGATTCCTAAACTATTTTTTTGTAACGTATGGCCTGACATGCTATACATGTTATTCCACTGCGCACATACTTTAGTCCTCCCTCTGTCACACTGCCTGGCCTGACACCCTGAAGCTTTTCACATCTGGACGTGAAAGTCTTGCTAAGGAAAGTTCGATGGTCACATCCTTTAGTTAAGGGTTTTTTCATATATTCTACTGAACATGATTTGAAGCTTCTTGAAAGTACAGAGCTTATTAAGGGCAGAATCCATCGAGCTTCCGCCATTGTTATTATTGATAATACCAAATTCTTTGGATTACGAATTGGGGTTTTATTAGACACAGAGATATCGTTATCATCAGCAACAACAACGTCACAGTTTCCACCACTGGCTTGCTTTATGTTGGGGATCTCGACCTTGAGGTCACAGACAGCCAGCTTGCCGAATTCTTTATTCCTATGGGAACGGTGACCTTAGTTTGAGTCTGCCGTGATAGCATGACCCAGCGCTCCCTTGGCTATGGATATGTCAATTTTCTTGACCCTATAGATGCTACTCGGGCCATTGACCTTTTGAATTATAAGGAACTGAATGGGAAACCCGTTCGGATCATGTGGTCTCACCGAGACCCTATAGAATTACAACAGTGGAGTCATAAACGTATTTATTAAGAATCTGCATGAGTCTATTGGGAATGCAAGTCTTGCATATACCTGTTGCGGCCTTCAAAACAGAATATTTAGCTCGAAGATCTGAGAGTTACCTCAATGTATAGCAGTGTTGATCAACCCTTATTCCCTGAAGGTTATTCGATGGCCTCCTGTGTACATTTCAGAGATTGAGAGTCGATAAAATCCTTGATCTGGGTTAACCTTTGTCTGTAAAATTAAGGACAACTCCATGTCAACATTGGCATCACCAGATGCTAACATCAACAGTTGTAGAGGCACGATTTGATCAGAATTTCGTTGATAACTTTCAGCGATTGGAAGAAGGTTTCATAGTCATACCATATTATATCATTAAAGTCTGCCTTTCAACAAAGGGTTTCACTCTCATATCATTGAAGTCTGGGTTTCACAGTCATATCATGATCTCACTGTCATAAGGGTATTACTGTCATTTGGATGTGCAACAACCTGGCTTTAGCAGTAATGTAGATTTGAGGCAGCAGACTTGTGTCTTCTTGCGAAAGGATGACAGGGGCAACGAGCATTAGCAGTATAACGGCTTCTTGAAATGTAACCTTAGCAAAAGAAGCTTCAAATAGAGTTGGCAAGCATCAAATAGAGGTCAGTAAAAGAAGGCATACTCAAGCAGTCTGCAAGTGATTGAAGATTCCAGTTATATTGGTATGTATACTTATCTATAGCAGTATTCATCTATAGTATTTGCAATTGGTTTGGCATGAGAGGAAGATTTCAGGATGGAAAGGATATGATATATTGAGAGGAGCGTTAATGGTTTTCCTTCGCGAGAAGGGCAGAGGGAAGCTCTATATTGCATCATATCTGCAACTTCCTCTTGTGAACCGCATGAGGGCACTTAGAATGTAAATACCGTAGAAGTCTTGTAAATAATTGAAGATTTGAGCTAAATAACTAGGGCTCAAAGGGAATTTGACAGTGTGCACGACTTACGTGTTGTCAGCTCCATTGAAGCGGAAGTGCAGTGGCTTGAAACTGCCATTTGTGTCCCTCCAAACTGCCACTCCATGGTTGATTGAAGGGAAAAAGTGATTTGTTTTTGCAGTGTAAGGTTGATATATCATGTAGAGCGTGTATCATATCATGGTGCGTTGAGTTTATATGTGAAGTGTCATATGAGCATTTGTAATTGATTTGCTTTAGTGAATGTACTGGTTCAAATTAGTATTGGTTGTATATGACATGGAATATTAATTGAATTGATTCATATTTGAAGACTGTGCGTTGGATGATGCGTTGAATTTTGTGGCATATTCATGTTCCTTTGTCATCACCATTCAGTGTTGCAGCAATAGTCCAACAAGTTTTGTGTAATTTCTAGCTTAAAAAAAAAAGGATTGGCGAAAATGACTAGAATTACTAAAGTATTAGAGTTCATGAAAACTCTTATACAATCTACTATTGATGACACATTCCAAATCAACAAAAGCTCTCTCTCAGAAATTCAGACATGTCTACAATATGCACAAGAACAGATTGAATTCTTGCAGCTTGAATATCAACTACAGCATGAAAAATTACAACAGTGGAGTCATTATTCTAAACCTGTTTCTGTTCAGAAGATTGAAACAAACTCCCATAAACAACAAGACAATAATGTTACAGTTCATTCAGATAAAGCAGCAGTTGTACATGCAGATGCAGAAACTCAGTCTGCACTTCCCAAGCCCATCATCAGACCTTGGGAATATCTTGTCCACAACAAGCACAAAACTGGTCTTGGATATGACAAGGACTTGCCCTTTCATATCCCAAACGACGCCAAGCCCATTCAGTTTTAGAGTGCTGGATTCATTCATGACAGTTCACCTGCTCCTCATGACAGTTCACCTCCAACTGTTCCAGATTCTACCCCTCTTCCACAACAACAACAACAACAATAGATTGTGAAATGCCAACACTGTGACTGAGTTGGCCATTTGAAAGATCACTGTTTTGATCTTCATCCATGTAAGCATTGTCATAAAACCACTCATTCTTCCAACAGATGCTTCAGAAACAAACATCCTGCAAGAACAAAGATTCATCTTGGATGGATCGCTTCTTGGCAATGGGCATCAACAGCCAAGAAGATATTCCAAACACATGTCAGAACTTGTTCCAGAGTATTGAACAATCTTGCAGTTGAGT
>APFE031148339.1:58844-70157 GCA_000404065.3 Pinus taeda | reverse complement strand
GACAAAATTGAGAACACTTCCTCTAGCAGAAGACTCCAGCTTCTTGCCAGTTTTGGAAGAGTTCCAGGAATTGCATTAAGCATTCCAGAGTTGTTGGTCATCCTTAAACCATCACAGGTTGAGACTTCCCTTTTCAGGTTGAAGTTTTACCTTTTATGCGGGGTGAGACCTCCCTTTTATGGTTGAAGGTTTCCCTCTTTAAAACAATAGGATCACTTCCTCTAGCAGAAGACTTCACCTTCTTGCGAGTTTTGGAAGAGTTCCGGAACTGCACTAAGCGTTTGAGTGTTGGTGGCCATCCTTAAACCACCGCCCTTTATACCAACATTTCAGAGAGCACATTCAGCCTAGTGCTGCCATGCATTTTTGCACATTTTATATTACAACTCTCTTCTTGGACTCATACATAACCCTTCGGATTAAGGGGGGGAATGTTGGACACCTAATCCTCAATGGGTTAGTGCGGAAGCTGAATAGACAAAGTATTCCAAGAGACCTTGGGATGTGAAACCCAACGGTCACATAATGTACTATAAATGTATATCATTTGTCAATAAAATTGTACTTGCATGTTTCATGTTTCATATTGTTCTTGCTCCCATGTGTGTTTAACAGGAACTTCTTTATTACATCATTGGCATACTTGCCCTGAGAGACAAAAAGTTCCACATTTCCTTGCCATACTTCCATACCAAGGAAATAATGCATGAGCCCAAGGTCCTTCATCTCGAATTCTCTTGCAAGATCCTCTTTGCAATATTTTACCAACTTCTCATTACTTGTTAGAATTAAATCATCAACATATAATACTATAACCAATAATTTAACTTCAACCACAATATGTTAAAGGTTTGCATCTGCTTCACTTTTGATGAAGCTCGACCAGGTGAAATAGTTGTAAATCTTGGTGTACCAAGCATGAGGTGCTTGTTTCAATCCATACATCGCTCGCTTGAGTCTGCACACATGCAACTTTCTGTTGAAGGTCTCAAATCCTTCCAACTACTTAATGTACACGTCTTCCTCAATTACACCATTGAGAAATGATGTCTTCACATCCATCTGATGTATCTTCCATCCCATCTACGTTGAAAGTGATAGAATAGATTTGACTGAAGAGTACCTTGCTACTAGAGCAAAAGTATCCTTGTAATCAATTCCCTCCACCTGAGAGAACCCTATGGCCACAAATCTGGACTTGTATTTCTCCACACTCCCATCTGTTGCTTGCTTTACCTTGTAAATCCATCTGGAACTCACCTCTAACTCGTTTTCTAGTATTGGGACCACTTCCCAAACAATGTTTCTGATAATGGAGTCATACTCCTCAACCATGGCATCAACCCATACTAGTGTCTACATTGCTTCCTCGAATGAGGATGGCTCAATATCTACACTCTCACTCATAAGATCCATGTAGCTAGTGTACCGATCTTGTGACCTCCTCTGTCTGCGCTGTGATGTGGGTGCTCCCACACTCTCTCTAGCATCATGCATCAATCTTTCAACCTCTCTGGTGTGCTTCCTTCCATCTTTGGAATTCTTTACATGAGTGGGTGCTTCCACTCTTTTCTCCTCTGCATGCGGCTACTCCACATCATTCTGAGGCTCTTCCTTTGTAGTTAAAATCTCCTCTTCTCCATGCAACTGAAGCTCCCTCTCAAGGAACATCTCATGGCCTTCTCTTCATCGAACTTTACATCTCTACAAACCACTGTCATCCTATGAGATGGTAGGTACACTTGATAGTTTTGAGGTGTATAAGCGTACCCCATAAATATTCCCAAATCAACTGTTGGTTCTAGTTTCTTCCTTGCATCCTTGGTAACATGACAATAGAATAATGAACCAAAGATCCTGAAGTGTGCCACATCTGGTTTCTTACCTAAAAAATATTCTTCTGGTATATTCATCTTGAGAATTAGATGAGGACTTTTGTTTTGTACATATACAACTGTGTTGCATGCTTCAACCCACAAGTGCAATGATAGGCCTTGATCATGTAACATTGCCTGTGTAGCTCCCACAATACTTTTGTTCTTCCTTTCAGCCACCCCATTCTGTTGTGGGTTATGGGGTGCTATTAACTCCCATCAAATTCCTTGTGATGCAAAAAAATTCTTGAATTCATTTGACACATATTCTCCATCATTATCGCTCCTACGATCTTTAACTTTCCTGCCAGTGACTTTTTCAACAAATGCTTTAAATTCACAAAATTTAGTGAACATATGATCTTTCTTCTACATGAATAAAATCCCACATTTGCGTGAGAAATCATCTACAAATATTACATAATACCTGTGTTTGGTCATGGAGGCCATCGAGAATAGTCCATACACATCTGTGTGAACTCTTTCAAGGATCACTTGCGCTCGACTGTCCTTATCATGAAAGGTATATTTGGTGTATTTCCCGAGTGTACACCCTTTGCATGTGTCTCTTTGCTCTAGTTTACTCTTGGGAAGTCTTGTAGAAATTTTCTACATGATCTTCAAAGCTCTGTAGTGCAAGTGACGCAATATTCTATGCCACAACTCAGCGATGTCTCAACTCTGCACCTTCTTTGCTTTTGTGCTCAAAGAAACACAATCTTCTTATCCAATTTGTAGAGGTTCTTGACATGAACCCTGATCCACTTCACTTGTCCTGGGGCTATGTGACGAAGGAAAGCCTTTCCTTTTCTAAATATCACATCGTAGCCATAGTCCTGTAACATGGCAACTGAAACTAAATCCTTTTGCATACCCGAAACATACATGACATCTTTTAATGTGAGAGGAGAACTAGAATCCCTGTGAAAGGTAACAATACTGATGTCGATTGCACTATACCTCCCATCATATCCCATTTCGATGTGTATCTAGAGGTCCTTCTCCTCCAAGTGACTAAATAATTCTTTGTTGTCAGTCATATGGAATGAGGCTCTACTATCCAGATACCACATACTACCCATCACCGATGTCACCATGGAAGCGATGGTGAAATCTAGCTCGAATTGTGAAGCAAGAGCTTCACCTATCGCTCCTCCTATGGGATTCTTGTTGGCCTTCTTGTGCGAACACTTCGTCGCATAATGTCCCAACTCATGACAGTGAAAACATTTAATATTTGACATGTCCTTCTTCTTGCTGCCCTAACTAGAATATCATTTGGAATGGGATGACTTCCCTTTCCTTTTCTTCACCTTTCCAGCTAAGACACAATTATCCTTATCATCATGCTTGGGTGAGGATCCATCTTTGGTGTTCCGTCGAATCTCTTCTTGCACCAAGTTGAACCATAAATGCTCCCACTCTAGTATATTCTCCCTCCCATTTATTGATTCCTTGTAGTTGTGCCGGCTCTTGGGAAGGCCTAGAAGTGTTAGGATGACCAGATCATCTTCAACAATTATCACATCAACACTTAATTTGGCATAGTTGGCTTTGTTAATTCGAGTTGAGGGTCTAACCTGAGTCACGTAGAGTTTCTCCTACTTTATAGGAGCCCTGGTTGAGTTTATTTGGAGTTGTAATTAATTAATTCATTTTAACTGAGTTATAGTTAGTTAAACTAGTTCCAACTATTAGAGGAACTAGTGGGAGGTCTAGTAGTGTGGCGCTTGCTATAGTGAGCAACCAGTAAACTGATGATTCACTCATAAATAACTCATGAATGTTAGATTTGAGAGTTTCCCAGTTGAGATTGGTTTAGGGACAATGTACTATTAGTTGTATAATCTTCTGAATTGTACAGGAGGTGCATGCAGTCAGAGGAAGGCATATGAGGATTGCGCAATTCCAATTGTGGAATTTCCCTAATTAATAGGAGGGTAGTTCCCAAGGAAACTGCGCAAGGAAATGGGGACTTGGGCAAGCAGAAAATTGGTTAAGTATTTTCCTGGGCTTGTGTAGGAGGCTATGAGACAGATAGAGATAGTGCAGAGGTTGCTTGGGCTTGAGAAAAACATTGTATTCTTCTCATATATTCTGACTAATGGAACATACAAATAGTACAGGTTTTTGGTTGTTGCTTTCCCCATCAAATAATGATGTAATGTGTTGATTGAATTCTTTCTCTTGTATACTTCATGATTTCATGATTGTTTAATTGTTTTCGTTAATGAGTAGAGTAGATTCAAGTCTATTGTTTTACCATATTACATTTAGCAGTTTGAATCTACAAGGAATTTCTACATGGTATCAAAGAAGAAATCACTTTAGAAGAGGAGAATATGAGTTTTTCTTTTGCAGGTGAAATCAAATTTGCAGTATCATACTTCAAAGCCAATAGTATATCGATTTACGGATTGAGACTTGAATATTCCCTTGAGGGTAGTTCAAACTATATTTCTTGGAAGGACAAGATGGAAGCAGTGTTGGAAGACAACGAGCTTAATGAATTCATAGACAAAGATATTCCTAAGCCTCGAGTAGTTGATGCTCAAGATCTGGCAGAGTCGAGAAAATGTGTTGGAAAGGAGCGAAGGATTATCCTAGAAGGAGTTTAAGATCATATTGTCTTGAATCTCCATGGTAAGGAAACTCCATAGGCAACGTGGAAGGCCTTGATAGAACTATTTCAAAAACTAAATGACCACATGAAGATGACACTGATGGACACGCTAAGAAAAATCAAGATGGAGAAGCGCAACGTAATACCAAAGTACTTGACCAATTTCACCTAATGTCAAGATGAGCTTGGAAGTGTTAGTGTTACAGTTGCTGAAGATGATCTGGTCATCCTACCACTTCTAGGCCTTCCCAAGAGCTGACACAACTAATAGGACTCAGTAAATGGGAGGTCGAAGCTACCAAGGTGGGAGAAGTTGTGGTTTGACTTGGTGCAAGAAGAGATTCAGTAGAACATCAGAGATGGATCCTCATCCAAGCATGATGACAAGGAGAACTATGCCTTAGTTGGAAAGGTGAAGAAATGGAAATGGAAGTACTCCCATTCCAAATCGGATTCTAGTCATGGCGACAAGAAGAAGGAAATGTCCAAGATTAAATATTTTCACTATCACGAGTTGGGACACTATGCCACGAAGTCTCTACACAATAAGACCAAAAAGAGTCCCTCAGGAGGAGTGGCAGGTGAAGCTCTTGCTTCACAATTCGAGCTGGATTTCACCCTCATCACTTGCAAGGTGACATCAATGATGGATAGTGTGTGGTATCAAGATAGTGGAGCCTCATTCCATATGAATGGTAACAAATAATTCTTTAGTGACTTGGAGGAGAAGGACCTCTAGATGAACATCGAAATGGGGGATGATGGAAGGTATAGCGTGATCAACATTGATACTGTTACATTTCAAAGGGAGTCTGGTTATCCTCTCATATTAAAATATGCCAAGTATGTTATGAGTTTGAAGAAGAATTTTGTTTCAGTTGCCATATTGGAGGATTGTGGCTATGATGTGATATTTAGCAAAGGAAAGTATTTCCTTCATCACATAGGCTCAGGAAAAGTGAAGCAGATCGACGTTTGGGTAAAGAAACTCTACAAATTGGATGTAGAAGATGGTTTTGTTTTGAGCACAAAAGTAAAGAAGGTGCATAGTAGAGACAACAGTGAGTTGTGGCATAGAAGATTGGGTCACTTGCACTACTGAGTTTTGAAGATCACGGAAAAAAATTATACATGACTTCCCAAGGGTACATTAGAGCAGAGAGACACATGGAAAGGGTGTACATTGGGGAAGTAGACCAAAGCTATCTTTCATGGTAAGGACAATCAAGCACAAGCAATCCTTGAAAGAGTTCACTTAGATGTGTGTGGATTGTTCTCGACAACGTCCAAAGGAAATCACATGTATTATTTAATATTTGTAGATGATTTCCCATGTAAATGCTAATTTTCTTCACGCAAAAGAAAGATCAAACATTCACTAAATTTTGTGAATTTAAAGCTCTTGTTGAGAAAGACACTAGCAGGAAAGTTAAATCTCTTAGGAGTGATAACTATGGAGAATATGTGTTGAATGAATTCAAGAACTCCTATGTATCAGAAGGCATTCAATGGGAGTTAATAACACCCCATAACCCACAAAAAAATGGGGTGGACGAAAGGAAAAACAAAATTATTGTGGGAGCTGCATAGGAAATGTTACATGATCAGGGCCTATTATTGCACTTGTGGTTTGAAGCATGCAAGACAATTGCATATGTGCAGAACATAAGTCCTCATCGAATACTCGGGATGAATACACTAGAAGAAGATTTTTCAGGTTAGAAACCATATGTGGCACACTTCAAGATATTTGGTTCATAAATATAATGTCATGTTACCAAGGATCAAAGGAAAAATATAGAACCAACAGTTGAGTTGGGCATATTTGTGGGGTACACTAATACACCTCACAACTATTCGGGGTACCTTCCATATCATAGGATGATAGTGGTTCGTAGAGATGTGAAGTTTGGTGAAGTGAAGTCCATGAGATGTTCCCTTGAGAGGGAGATTCATTTGGATGGAGAAGAGGAGATTTTAGCTCCAAAGGAAGAACCTCAGGATGATGTGGAGCAACCACATGTAGAGGATCAGAGAGTGGAAGCACCCACTCATGCAGAGACTTCCAGAGATATAAGTAAGCACACCAAAGAGGCTAACATATTGATGCATGATGATAGAGAGAATGTGGGAGCATCCACATCATAGTGCAGGCAGAGGAGGTCACCATATCAATACACTGGCTACATGGCTATCGTGAGCGAGACTGTAGAGATTGAGCCATCCTAATTCGAGGAAGCAGTGCAGAAACCAATACGGGTTGATGACATGGTTGAGAAGTATGAGTCCATTATCAAAAACAATGTTTAGGAAGTGGTACCAAGGTCAACAGATAAGTCAGTGGTGAGTTCCATATGGGTTTACAAGGTAAAGAAAGCAATAGACAGGAGTGTGGAGAATGACAAATTTGTGGCCAGAGTGTTTCCTCAAGTGGAGGGAATTGATTACAAGGATACATTTTCTCCAGTAGCAAGGTACTCTTCAATTAGATCTATTCTAGCACTTTTAGTGTAGATAGGATGGAAGATACATCATATGCATGTGAAGAAAACATTCCTCGACGGTGTGATTGAGGAAGAGGTGTACATTGAGTAGCGAGAAGCATTTGAGACCTTCAACAAAGAGTCACATGTGTGCAGACTCAAACGAGCGTTGTATGGATTGAAACAAGTGCCCCATGTTTGATACACTAGGATTGACAACTATTTCGCCAGGTATGGATTCATCAAAAGTGAAGTTGATGTGAACCTTCACCATATTTTGGTTGAAGGTAATTTGTTGATTATAGTATTATATGTCTATGATTTAATTCTAAAAGGTGATAAGAAGTTGGTAAAATCTTGCAAAGAATATATTGCAAGAGAATTTGAGATGAAGGACCCGAGGCTCATGCATTATTTCCTTGCACAGAAGCATGGCAAGGAGATGAGGAAGTGTTTATCTCTTAGGGAAATTATACCAATGAGATATTGAAGAATTTCCACATGGAGAGCAAAAAATCCATGGAGACTCCTCTAGTAGGAAACTAGAGGAAGGAAGATGCTACTTTAGGTGATGTAGTGGAGGCTACTATTTACAAATAGCTTGTGGGTTCACTTATGTATTTGGTGAACATACAATCAAACATATGTTTTTTAGTTAACTAGATTAGTCAAGAAATGGTTAAGGCAACCAAACTTTATTGGAAGGCAACTAAACATGTGTTGAGATACCTCAGGGACATCGCTCAGTTTGGTCTTTGGTATAGACAGATAGAGGGAGTGAAGCTTCAAGGCTTCACATATACAAGTTGGGTAGGGAGTCCATTCGACGGAAAGAGAACATCAAGGGGAATCTTTAGTATTGGGTCAACAATAGTTTCTTCATATAATAGGATGCAAAGATCAGTTGCACTCAGTTAGGTAGAAGCAGAGTACATGGGTGTTAGTTAAGCAACTTGTGAGGCTATTTGGATTAGTAAGATCCTTGTTGGGTTATTTGGTTAGTAGATAGATCCTACAATGATTTATTGTGACAACCAGAGTTGTATCAAACTATTTGAGAATCCATTTTTTTCATGATCTGTCCAAGCATATCGACATCCGTTATCAGCATCTACGAGATTGTGTGCAGAGGAGAATCGTGTTGCTGTAGTACATTCATACATAGGAATAGGATGTAGATAGTTTAACAAAGGCATTGTCAAGATGCAAATTCGAGTTTCTCAGAGGCAGGTTCGGGTTAGCAGATAATCCTTTTCTTGTTGAGAGGGAGTCTTGAAAATGCAACAAGAAAATCCTAATTTAATTTTGTCCTTGAATTAAATTGGGAATAAAATTGTAATGCCACATCTCATGACAACTTGTATTAGTTAACTAAGTTAATTATACTTAGTTTGCTCAATTAATTTGAGTTTATGATCTAGCTTGAGTCATGTAGAGTGGCTCCTACTTTATAGGAGCCCTGCTTGAGTTTATTTTGAGTTGTAATCAATTAATTCAGTTTAACTGAGTTAAAGTCAGTTAAACTAGTTCCAACTATTAGAGGAACTAGTGGGAGGTCTAGTATTGTGGTGCTTCCCGCAGTGATCAACCAATAAACTGATGATTCAATCATAAATAACTCATGCTAGATATGAGAGTAACCCAGTTGAGATTGGAGTTTAGGTACAATGTATTATCAATTGTATAATCATTTGAATTGTAGAGGTGGTGCATGAATTTAGAAGAGGGCCTATGTGGATTACACAATTTCAATGAGTAATTTATCTAATTAATAGGGGGATAATTCCCAAGAAGACAACACAAGGAAATAGGAACTTGGGCAAGTAGAAATTGGTTAAGTATTGGCATGAACTTGTCTAGGAAGTTGTGAGACAAATATAGATAGTGTAGAGGTTGCTCGGGCTTGAGAAAAGCATTGTAATATTCTCATATTTTATGCCTATTGCAATATATAGATAGTATGAGTTTTTAATTGCGCCTCCCCCAAGGGAATCATTGTGTAATGTGTTGATTTAATTCTTTTTCTTGCATGGTTCGTGATTTATCGATCAATTAATTGTTTCCGCTGCTAAGTAGAGTAGAATTAAGTCTATTGTCTTAGTAAATTACAATTAGAAATTTGAATCTACAAGGAATTTCTACATGGCATCAGAGCTGAAATCACTACACAAGAGGAGAATGCAAGTTTGTCTTTTGCAGGTGAAATCAAATTTGCAGTATCATGCTTCAGGGCCAACAGGATGTTGTTCTACGGTTGAGATTTGAATATGCCCTTGAGGGTAGTTAAAGCTATATTTCTTGGAAGGACATGCTAAAGGCGGTGTTGGAAGACAACAAACTTAAGGAATTCATAGACAAAGATATTCCTAAGCCTCACGTAGCTGATGCTCAAGATATGGCAGAGTGGAGAAAATGTGTTGCAAAGGCATGGGTTTTTCAAGGTTAATTAATTAATTCCTAAAATCTGTTGTAGGAATTTCTACATGGTTTCAGAGCTAAAATCACTAAAGAAGAGGAGAATATGAGTTTTTCTTTTGCAGGTGAATTCTGATTTGCAGGATCATACTTTATAGCCAGCAGGATGTCATTTTATGGATTGAGACTCGAATATGCCCTTGAGGGTAGTTCAAAATATATTGCTTGGAAGGACAAGATGGAGGCAGTGTTGGAAGAAAACAGACTTAAGGAATTCATAGATAAAGATATTCCTAAGCCTCCAACAATTGATGCTCAAGATCTAACAGAGTGGTGAAAATGCGTTGCAAAATCAAGGGTTTTTCAAGGTTAATTGATTAATTACTAAAATGTGTTGTAGATTTCTAAATTATAAATCTAGAAAAAAATAGAAAAAGGTAGAAATTTACAAGGAATTGTGCAATCCTCATATGCCTTCCTCTGACTGCATGCACCACCTACACGGTTCAGATGATTATACAATTGATAGTACACTATCCTTGAACTCCAATCTTAGCAGGGTAACTCTTAAATCTCACATGCATCAGCTATTTATGAGTGAATGATCTCTTTACTAGTTGATCATTGTAGGCAACACCACACTACACTGTAGGCAACACCACACTACTAGACCTCCCACTTGTTCCAACTGTTCCTCCAACAATTGGAACTAGTTTAATTGACTTTAACTCAGTTAAACTGAATTAATTAATTACAAATCAAAATAAACTCAACCAGGGCTCTTATAAAGTAGGAGACACTCTACATGACTCAAGTTAGGCCCTCAACTCGAATTAATTGAGCCAACAAAGTCAAATTAACTTAGTTAACTAATGCAAGTTGGCATGATACATGGAATTACAATTTTATTCCCAATTTAATTCAAGGACAAAATTAAATTTGGATTTTCTTGTTGCATTTTCAAATATAGAGAACGAACAAATATTACATAATACATGTGCTTGGTCCTGGAGGTTGTTGAGAATGGTCCACACAGATTTGAGTGAACTCTTTCAAGGATCGCTGGCGTTCGACTGTCCTTAACATGAAAGGTAGCTTTGGTGTACTTCCCCAATGTACACCCATTGCATGTGTCTCTCTGCTCTAGTGTACCCTTGGGAAGTCCTGTTGAAATTTGTTGCATGATCTTCAAAGCTCCATGGTGCAAGTGACCCAATATTCTATGCCACAACTTACTGATGTCTCGACTCTGCACCTTCTCCACTTTTGTGCTTAAAGCAACACTATCTTCTACA
This sequence comes from Pinus taeda, assembly GCA_000404065.3. NCBI lineage: Eukaryota > Viridiplantae > Streptophyta > Pinopsida > Pinales > Pinaceae > Pinus > Pinus taeda. The sequence continues at coordinate 59,467 of APFE031148339.1, read as the reverse complement.
TCTAATTTGTAGAGGTTCTTCACTGAAACCTCGATCCACTTCACTTGTCCTGAGGCTATGTGATGAAGGAAATATTTTACTTTGCTAAATATCACAACATAGCCATGGTCCTTCAACATGGAAACTAAAATTAAATTATTCTCAAATCCAAAACATACATGACATCTTTTAATGTGAGAGGAGAACCACACTACCTCTGAAAAGCAACAGTACTGATGCCAATCGTGCTATACCTCCCATGATCCAGGTGGATGTTGGTGGCCATCTACCTATCCCATTTGGACCCCCACAACTGTCTCTTTCAGTCTTTTCAGTTTCCTAAATTGTAGCGCAACTTACTATTTTTAGCAGTTTTTTGGGTCCTGAACTTTCAGAGTCGTTTTGAGGCCCTAAACGACGTTTTTTGGGAAATCGGGGGGCAACATGGGTCCATGGATTGATGTTGCCCTTCCCAAAGTGGTAGTTCCCGGATAGATCTTTCTAATGAGCTATTGTACGCGTCAAACGAAGATCGTATGCCAAAGTTACGACCCCGGGAAGTTGATGTACCAATTTACCCAAACGGGGCCCACAGTTTGGCGTTTCATCTTCTAGGGTTAGGTTTTGGAATGTTAAGGGTTTTC
>APFE031148339.1:31334-50542 GCA_000404065.3 Pinus taeda | reverse complement strand
CCAAATTCGAATTTACTTCCTATAGATAGACCAGGGACTGCTATAAATAGGAAGGGACCCATAAATGCTATTTTTAGCAGTTTCACCTCTCACCCAAGGTGGCCAAAATGCTCATTGGCCAAACTGCTATTTTTAGAAGTGATATTTTTAACAGTTCTATTTTTAGCAATTTCTAAATTTACATTTCTTGTTGCACACTTTTCAAAATTCCCTCTCAACAAGAAAGGCTTCCTCTCGAACCCGATCCTGTAACTCTGGAATGCTCTACATGTAACACATCTACCAAGTGCGGTTGCTCCAGCAACACTCAGAACAAAAAAACTCCCAACTGACCACTCTGTTGGGCTAGAAACATACTCTGATGCTGAAGCTCTACCTGTTGTTGACAAGTGCTCCCTCTCTGACCTCTGCGCTACTACAACATCTCCACGCATCTCGCACCATTGCACCCTTCTCTGTGCTACCCTGCATTGTGCAACACACTTGTGCCTCTCGCATTGCTGCAGCCTACATGCTCTACGCTGTCCTAGGATTCCCTGCACTGCAGCTCTCTCTGCCGCTCCATCCGCATCTGTCTCTACCCAATCGGTCAGTTCCTGCTACTCCACATCGGGGATCCCATAGCAAGGTTTCATCCAAGAGGTTGGGTACCTCAAGGATCCTGCCCCTCCTCCTTGGGACAATCACTCCACATCACCCCACCTCCTACCTGGAGGTATGGCTGCATGTGATCCCTCTGCCCACCTAGCTCGAATTTTCCCCCTACTGGAGGTCTCTACATGAGTAGATGTCTCTACTTGATCTCCTCTTAGCTTCTCTAGTTGTGGTTGCTCCACAACCTCCTGAAGCCACTGCACCAATCGTGGCTCCTCCACAATTGTCTCAGACTTCTTCTGGCTCTACATGTTGCGAGGTAATTTACTCTCCCTCTCAACCACCAAGTATCTAACCTTTGCCTTGCTCCTCAAGGCTTTGCATTCATCTTGTACTTCAAGTGCATACAGGTTCTTGTCTAGCACACCAATCTATTTCCACTTTCCTGCTGTCACGAAAGTTTCTAGAAAAAGAGCTGATTTTAAATCAGCGATATCTCACTCATCCGAACTCTGATTCAACCGAATTTTTTTGTTTTGATTTTGGGTATTTTTCTGCAAGGAATCCAAATATACTATTTATTTCTGAAAATTTTGTACAAAAAATTTCAGATCTTCTCTGCAAACTCTCGGCCCAAAACTCAAAACTTTGAAATATCCTCTCATTATACTGTTCTTCCTTGATCACCTGTGCTCTGATACCATGTAAAATTTTGTAGAATTTTTCCTACAAATTACCTAGCTTTGATACCATGTGGAACTTTTTCTACAAATTAGCTAGCTCTGATACCATGTAGACATTTCCCACCTGTAGATCAACCTGGTAATGCAATGTACTAAAGCAAAACACTTGATCTACTTCTACAAACAATTTAGTAGAAGCTTAATCAACCATGAGAAACATCAATAAGAACACATATAACTGATATGGAGAAAGCAAACACACATAACACAGAAGAATTTACCTGGGGAAAGCACCTGCCTAAAATCCCATCTTTGTATTATCATACAAGTGGAAATATAGTCCAGATTACACAAAGCCTTAGCTCGGAAGCTATCCAGCTCTCAGTACAATCCCTTTGCTACTCATAGACAGCCAAAGGCTTCTCACAAACCTTCTCCTCTTCCCTCCAAGCCTCCTATTTCCTTATGCAGTTTCCTTGGGGTCCAGTGCTGCTACCTGTGTGAATTGGCCTCTTCACACACTCACTAACCTCTAATCTAACTGCACAAACCTGAAGGAGATAAATCCTCATCATGGATGAGCTTCCTTTATAGCAAAAATATTCATCTAACTGATAGTACACTGTCCCTTCTCTGATCTCAACTGGGTCTCTGACAGAACTAACATGCATCAGTTATCCATGAGTGAATACACAATTATCTGAAAATAATAGGTGTCACATGCATGCAAGCATCACCAAACTATATCTCATTAATTTAACAACTTGTTAGATTAATCTAACTGGACTTGACTAAGTTAAACTAAGTCAACTGATCCTCTCAATATAGAACTCATCCTTAATTCCTCAATCAGTGGAGCAAATCAAGGACACATTCCCCAATTAGTGGAGAAATAATTGCATGTTCTCACAAAGACTTCAAGTTTGCTTTTCCTTAACTAATTAACTCATGGATAATTAATTAATTAATATTCCAAACTGCTGGTAAGACCAAATTCAAATTTACTTCCTATAGATAGACCAGGGACTGGCATAAATAGGAAGGGACCCAGAAATGCTATTTTTAGCAGTTTCACCTCTCACCCAAGGTGGCCAAAATGATCATTGGACAAACTGCTATTTTTAGAAGTGCTATTTTTAGCAGTTCTATTTTTAGCAATTTCTAAATTTACATTTCTTGTTGCACATTTTTCAACATCATCATGATCCTGTAAGAACCATAATTTTGGAGGTCCTTGGGAGGATCATTATGATAAGGTTAGTATACATTCCATGTAATGGGGAAACAATACTTTTGGAGGGATGAAGGAATGAAATGGCTTAGGTTGCAGGCTCATTGTGAGATATATAGCTAGATGATGAAGTAAGAAGCATAGGAATTCATATTGAAAGTAACTCTCGGATAAGATTCATATGTTCAGAATATTGTAACATTCTTTGTATAATTATGTGATGTTTAAAAAGGAATAATTTGAATTACTCAAAGATGAATAAAGAATCAAGACTTTCGCTAGATTTTGTAGAATAATGATTAACATTGAGTGTAATCTCTAGATGAAAAGTTCTAACTTGGTAATCAAGTTTGATCCTTGGGCACTCTTAGGCACAAAGGAAGATTCAAGTGGAGATGGACCAAAATTATGTTGATTGGATGAGAATGGAATCATGATGAGGTAAGTCTAAGTTTGATTATTGTTGGTTATATGGTTAACATATTATTTTGCTACTTGGAAGGATATTGAAGGAATATATGAAGAATGTTGAGGAAAGCTCAACATAAGATACCTCGCAATTATGAAGTCAAGATATATTCATCTTGAGATTGAAAGGTAGTAGTCTGAGAATATAACCAAAAGGTCAACAAGGGAGATCACTTTCATACAAAATCTTTGATCAACTTGAAGTTTGGAAAGGCTCAGTATAATGCCTTCATCCATGATGTCAAGATGAAAGTGATGAGCAAGGAATATGACCTGAATCTTGTCATAAGATTGAAGAGTGAAGATTGTTTTGTGATACCTCAAAAGGAAGCATGCTCGATGCAAAGAAAAGAGGGAGCCATATAGCTATGAAGAAAAGATAATTGATACTCTTATAAAGACAATTTATAAGTCTTGTGGTGTTTACTTCTCAAATATAAAGGAAGTATGGAATCTCCTTTGGTTTTTAGAGGGAGAAAAGGAGTCTCCTTAAATAGGAGCAAGGATCTATTTTATAAAAAGGAGGATAGGGACATCCTCTGGGAGAGAGGGAATGATGTTGGAAATACATGTGCATACTCTTCTTCATGTGTCAAGTGCTTGACCAAGACTAACAATCGTAAGTCTAAGTGAAGGCCATGTAGAGAGAGTGGTGGAGGATTGGATAACAATTTGTGGTTTCCTTGAGGATAAAGTAGACAAGAAATGAAAGGGACCAACACTCTTTGAGGACGAGACAATTATCCAATTTAAAAGTGGTCGAAGAGAACTGATGTTCTTTAAGGATTCAGGAATGGAAATCGAAGATAAGAATAGTCCTAAAAGGACATACCTTGTCAACATCCAGATGGGGTATGTGCCTTGTAGAGGTAGTGTGGTATCACATGTAAATCCTCCCAACATAATGCTGTTGAATGACGCTGAGCTTATTTAGTTATGTCATGAAAGAAAATTTTGGTTATAATGATGATGCTACAATTTGGCTTATTAATATGACTCTTCTTATGAGAACTCTTCAGTTTGAGAATAATGTTGTATTGGGTGTACAATTATGAATACCTCCCTAATTAAGAGGGAGTGTTGGAAATGTAACTAGTTTAAGTCTTCATAATTGTTATTGTACTCCTTTCAATATGCTTATTATGTAACAAATAAAAGAAAAGAAGAAAGTTACTTATTTTAAAGCATGGGTTTCATGCTCTTTATTGATGGTATTCTAGGTAAAAGCACGTTCTTCATGCTTCTAGGGTTTGCTAGGTCATATGATTTATTTTCATAAGTCAAAGGAGTCAAAATCATGTTTATAATACCCTTCTCAGCAAATATGTCTTGTAAAAGAATTTATTTGGAGTCTGCCAGGTCTTGGAAACCTCCAAAGTACAAGTCAGCCTTGGAAGCTTCAAGTTGGATTAAAGGAGGGAATTTGACCCCTTGGAAAGGCTATATAAAGGAGAAGTTCGACCTCATTTGGCTCTTACTCATCATCAAGTTCAACATCTCTTTAAAAGGTTTGCTATAATGCTATAAAAGGCAAGCAAGGTGGTGCGAAGGTCTAGAAGGCAAAATAAGCCAAAGGAATTTTATTTTTGGGCTCTATCTCTCTCATAGATGTAGAGTTATAGGGTTACTGTAGCTACAAAGAAGGTCAAAACTGTAGGTTTAAGTTGCAAGAGGATGAGGTGCAATATCAAAGTTGTTGGAAGAAGAAATATTCTATCTTGACTTCGTTGACTTTGGGAGGAGCTATGTTGCTCTAAGAAAGATCTCTTGAAGAAGCGAAATTAGGGTTTCTGCAGTAGCTACAGGGCCAAAGTTGCAAGTTGAAGTTGTAGAACAAAGTTGCAGGGTCGAAGCTATGGTTGAAGTAGAAACTAGAAGTAGGTTGCAGGACTGAGCTGTGTTATTGGAAATGATGACTTGGTACTTGGAGGAGGACTTGGTGTAGAGTTTGGGTCTTTGTGGTCTCATTTGAAGCAGATTCTATAAGAAGAGAAGAGTTTTTTGGGTTTCCCCCTTGGAGGGGTTTTGGCCTGGCTTGGAGCCTAATTTATGTGTCCATTTTCTCTATTATTTTTCTCTTGATATTTGTTTTATGAAGAAGATCTAATAAAGAAACACAAGAAATATAAAAAAGTTCATAAGCAAGTATTAAGGTTAAGGAAAATTGGAATTAATAAGTTTTGGAATTTTGCATTTTCAAACACTACTCACCCACTTGATGGGGGAAAATGTTATGGAAATTCATCTATCCTCTAAAGGTCGGATGATTTATGTGGCTTACATTGGGAAATAAAGTTTCTTCTTGGGACAATCTTCAAAAAAATTCTTTCTAGGGTCCAAAGATCTTCCCCACTATATTGGGATGATATGAAATTGATTGTCCACTTTTTTATCTCTTGCTCCTTCATCTTAGCGATATGGGTTAATATTAGGAAGTTGGGAAATTTGTCCCTTGCATGAGATGTAGCAAACATAAATCTCAATCTCAAAAATTTGTTGAAAAGAAACTAGGTTCGGTCTTCATAATGACATGTGTAATTATGATTTTATGTAATTGATGAAAAGAAGAAAAATAAAATTATTCTAATGCTTGTCTCTTCATGAGCAAGAATTTTAGTTTAGTGGCTCACGTTGTGAGAATTTAGGATTTGTCATCTAGTCATAAAATTCAATTTGAGTCTATGCCATATATGAAGGACCCTTCTTAGGCATGTTACACTTTTGTATGAGTCATTAAATGTATAGGAAGGCCCTCCAAGGCCAAGTAAAGTTTCCTCCTCAAGTTGGCTTCAAGAGGGATAATTATATCCTCACTAAATGACATATTGGCCCAACTTGCAATCATTTCAGCCTATTATGGTGGCAAACAATTGTAAATAGAGCACTCAGCCTCATTTCAAAGATAATATTTTCAGTGTAGGTATGAAGTTAACTAGACATGCGAAGGTAAACAAGGAAAGCCTCCTAGCCAGCATAAGGATAGAAAGAAGAGCGAAGTTACCTTAGGCATCTCTAGGATCTATTTTAGGACACACATATGAAGGAAATAAAGGGTACTTGCTGCAGAAAGAACCGAGAAGGATAACAGTCCTAATATGGCTGACGAGTTGGAAGAAAGTAAAGACAAGAGGAAGTCGAGGGAAGCTTGAAGGAGTCACCATGCAAAGAAGGCCTAATTCAAGGAGGCCGAAACTAGTAAAGGTCTTGTTGATGATGATGGACCCACCAACATTCAGGGGATCTCACCAATATGAAGTCCCAACTAGATCTCACACCGTTTGGTGTAGGAGTCCCATCCGATACGATGGCCCAATTTCCATTATCTTAGAGATTTGCCTTAGCTCTTGCTAGTTAGCACATGAGAGTGTTATGCTTGTAACTTCAAGAAAGTGAGGTGAGTATGCCTGGTGAGTGCGTAATGTAATTGTGTGTCTAGGTTCTCTTATTGTAAGGGAGAGGGTAAAAGTGAGCCTCTAGATGAGAGGTAGTAGTACCACCTAAAGAGAGACACACACGAAAACAACAAGTATCTGTCCAACATCCAGTGGAATAGTCCACAACATATGAGACAGTCGTAAACCAAAGTGCAAGGGAAAGCACGTATAGTGTCTAGTAGAGTAGTCCACACGGGTGGGACAGTCATTATAACCAAGAAAATAAGAATGGTCTGTCTAATATACGACAGAGTAGTCCACATGGACGAGACAACAATGATAAACAATACAACACATCTTCAACAATGTAAGTACTAAAATAACCAAAGTAGTTCAACTATCTTAGTACAGGTTAAGAAAACATGCATTACAAACGTTTCAAGAATAGTCTTACAAATGAATAGAACACATGCATGAAAATGTGCTGGCCTAAGACAGTCTTCTGAATTAAACAAAAGTTCTAAGATACATCTGTACACCATACATCACTAGCCCCAGTAGTGGGAAATTAGAGCCACTCCTCGCTCCTCAAAGAACATACTACAGACTCTCAAGGCTATGTGGCAGGAGCCAAGATTAAAAATCCTTTGCTCATACAATGAGGGTGTATATATAGCCAAGGGGGATAGTTGACATTTGTGACTCTTCGACTTCCCTCATGATTGTTTGACTTCCTATGATTTTTTGACTTACATGACTCTTCAACTTCACATGTGCGTCTCTTGGAATTTCACATTACATTGCATTTGATTACAACAAGTATGGCCCATAGTAGTGATGTGGCTGAGACAACTCATGACACGACTTGACATGAAATTTTTGACATATACTGGCTGAATGTGGTGTCTGTGTTGAGCTGTTATATTGCTGAGTGATGGGTATGCTCTCGGTGTGTCTTGTCTTCACCTCTGCATGGCAAAGTGTGCGGGGTATTCGATGGTCTTGGTCTTTGCTTGATGGTTCAGAAACATGTATCCCTTTTGATTGCTACTCCATGTGCTTGGTAGCTTCGTTCAGCTGCGAGAAAGTTTTATAGCATACGCTCCTTATTCATCCCATTCGTGGTCGCGCCATGTTCCATCAATGTACCTGTTTTTGCAATTCACTCATGACAAGACGACATCAAATCCAAAAATCTCCTAGCTAGCATGATGCATTATTTTCCATTTCGAGTGCAGATGACTGGGAGGGAGGACAAGGCACTGAAACTGCAGAGAGCACAACTCAGGCCGGGATGAGAGGCTTCAGAGTAATGTTGGGAAAAACTGTGCAGATGTCATTGGGAGGTAGATTTGCACAATCTAGGACCACAACGATAGCTGCAAGGCAGAACCCAACTGGGCAGAACTGCATAGTTCCTGGGAGGAAGATAAGGTAAGGTGTTGGGAGGAACTGCTGGGAAATTCTGCGTATTTTTCAAGATGAGGACTAGGAAGGTCATCCGAGATTCAAACTGGGAATCTGTTCAGTTTATCCGAGGAAGACAGAGTGGGCAGTGGGAGGCATTAGCAGACATTTCTGCGCAGTTTTCTGGAGCAAGGCTGGATCGGGCTACGGGGAGATGTTGGTTACAACTGTGCAATTTTAAGGGACAATGTCAGATAGGTAGCAGGGGCCTTCCCGACACAACTGTGCAGTTTCTGGGATGAGTGCAAAGTGGGGCAGTAGGGAGAGTGCCAATCAAAACTGTGCAATTTTCAGGGACAAAGCAGAGCAAGCTACTAGGTGGGCCTACTAGTCATCTATGCGCAATTTCTTGGAACAATGTAGTGCTAGGAAGAAGAGGCTTGACTCACATGGTTGTGTAGTTTTTGAAGGCAGGGCAAGGCAAATATTTGGGTATGTCTGCGTAGTTTTGGAGAGTTGTGTAGCCCAGGGTCACAATGCAATTTAAGTTTCCGATAGAACAGAGGGAGGCTTGATGAGTGATCTTGCGGGAAGTGTAGATTGGATCGAACTTAGGGACAACTTATCCATAGTTCAGGGAGACAGTCAACTTGATCACTTCCAGGATTGCGTAGTGCAGGCTGCCTCAGAGAACAACCTTAATCTCTGCGCAGTTCTGGACAGCAGAGAAAGGTCACTGAGAGTTGAGACTGCGCAGCGCCACTCAGTTGGGGTCCGGTTGAAGGAGGGTTGTCTGGTCAAAATATTTTAAGGAAAAATGGCTAAGTGTGAGAGAAAGTGAACTTGTGCATACATGACATTGTGATCACACTCTTAGCATGACTCGGCGATAAGACATCTCAAACCAACAAGACAAGCATGTTCTCAGTGAGACTGTCTTAAAGGTTAAGAGTGACAAGTGTGACACTTGAGATAGATCTTTGAACAACCGTGATGACACTTGCACAACAGTGCTTGCAACTTTGTGTGTGAGTACGAACGATGTTCACGAAGCGAAAACAACTCATTCACAGAAAGACAAACCTTCAAAATTTCCATAACAAGATTGCAAGCGTGACATAGCAATTAACACGCCAAAAGATGACCAATGGTCAATCAAGAAAAATAGGTGTAAAGACTCAACAAGAGCCCATGGAATGGGGCTGAGTGTTTGCAAGAATTAGGGGAAAAATTGAGGAAGGCTCCAAAATTTGGATGCAGGCCAAAATTTTGGAGGGTGTTGCAACGGTTACAACACTTGGCGACACACTGGTTGAATACCAACTTCTCTGTTTCCGTTCATTTTCAGCACAGGGCCTTGGCCTTTCAGGGAGAATTGATTTGTTATGCAGGTTACTTTGGTTTCCCCACTTACCACATGTACAAACATGGTTCACCTTGTACCAACTTAGTCGAACACAACAAAAGATTAAGCTAGATCATAGTGTTTCAAAATCGGGAAGGGTAGTTTGGCTCTCGAGTTTAAGATTTTCATAGTATAAGTTTTCATCTCTGGTGTTGCTCTGTTGCGAATAGGCCTGGACATTACCTCGGCAGAGTCACGCAGGAACACAAGCATTTCTCCTCTACCAGCGAGCTTGGTCATTACCCTGGTGGAGTTGCCTGCTTCACCTCTCTATGTAGGAAGCCTTTCTCTTCTTTCGCCTTTGTAATTTTTTGAAAGAGGACTGTGCATAGGAACTTATTAAATTTTGGGGCAGAAGAGAGATCCCAACTTATTGAGAGCAGGAGAGGTTGTTCCTTTAGAGAAGCATGTAAGATCTCTGATTTAGGTTTGCTCCTTTAGATTTCCCCTTCTTCATTTCTACTAGTTGGATGAACTTGAACACACATAGCAGAAGACTAAGTATGGGCATGGGGTTTCTCGGTTTGGACACAACTTCATGGTTCGACAAGAGCTTCCATTACAGATGGATTGCATTTTCCTTCAATACTTCATCGGCCAAAAGTTACAACCAAGCATAGAGAAAACAGACACAGGACTGGCCAAGAGCTTTAGTGTCACAATACTCCTTGAACTTCATTCACATACTTAGTCAAAAGCCAGAACACATTGCAAGACAACACTTATTTACAAAACAAAATGGAAATACATCAGAAAAAATCAAAGAAAAATGAAGCAAAAAAGTAAATCAAAACAACTGAACAATAATAAGCATTCTATGTACATAGGGCAGCGTGCGGCCCTAGATCACTGAAAATAACATTTTAAATCTTGGCCATTGATACGAAGGTTGTCAATCCTCCCGTCAAGTGATTGTAGATGAGATGTGTGTTGGCCAAGTTTTTCGTGAATCGTGAAAGGACCAATCCACATGGACTGGAACTTTGTGTGTTTTCCCTTGTCTTCATGGGGTTTATCCCACTTCAAGATTAATTCATCCACAACGAAGCTGGTGTTCCCTGCAGAATTTTGATCAAACCATCACTTGATATAGTTCTGGTGGAGTGAATTTTTTTTATTTTGCTTTCATCTGTTCTTGCTGTAACTTGTGTAATGCGTCCATCCTATGCTGAACCAATAGACATTGCTTGCCTTGGGATTCCTGGGATAACTGGAGAGAAGACAAGTAGATGTTTTGGAGGATGTCTTATTTTCCATATACGAGGAAGTATGGTGATGTGTTCAGAGAGGATTTGGGTGTAAGTCAGTCAGTCCAAAGAGCATTCACCAAAGTAGAATGTTAGATTCATTGTTCATAGTAAATGGTCTTTTTTATGATGCGAATGATATTCTTTTTTGTAGATTTGGCAAGACCATTTCCCTATGATTAGTAGTTAGCTGAATGCTTAAGCACAATACCATATTGCAATACAAAATCATAAAGTTTCAACGAAGAGAAGTAAGTTTCATTGTCAAAAACAAGTGATACAGGAACATTCAAACCTTGAAATGATGTTATGCTGAAGGAAGATGATGAATTCTTGGTCATTCACTTGTTTGAGAGGAACTGCTTCTGTCCACCATGTGAAGTAATGAGTAGCGGTCAGGATGTAGCAATGTTGCTATGACGAATGTGGGAAAATCTCCCCAATGATGTCTATGCCTCACTGTTTGAATGGTTCATCCACTGCAACAGGCTACAACAGGGCTGCTGACCTTCAAGTTTTGTCAGCACATCGTTGATAGACCGACATTTGCAATCATAAGCGTGTGCATCTTTGAACAATGTGGGCCAGTAGAAACTAGCTCTCATGACTTTATGCATTATTGTGTTACCGAAATGATCCTTGGTTAGTCCGTCATGTAGATCATGTAACACTTTCTCTGAATCTTGTGCTTCCAAGCACTTGAGCCAAATTCTAGTGTGGTGCTTTCTGTAAAGCACTCCATGCACCAACTGGTAAGATAAGGCTTTGAGTCAGAGTGCCCTCTTTTTCCGCATAGACAAGTGAGAGGGCATGGTGTCGTGATCAAGGTACTGGCACACTTCTTCATACCAAGAGTTACCATGAGAAGTGGGTGGTGCTCATTCTACATTGTACATGTCAATATCTTGCTCCCAAACAACAAGCTCTTCTTCTTCCTCTTGTGTGTGCAATGCTTCCACTGCAAGTCTGCAGAGACGTGACCCTTGACAGTGTGAATTGTCTTGATATCAAGATCATACTCTTGTATTCCTATCATCCATTTTGCATGTCTTTCACCGAGATATTTTTGAACAAGTAGTGATCTGACTGCTGAGTGTGGCATAAAGACTATGCAATGATTTTTCAACAAGTAGGGTCTGAAATGTTTCACCGCCTTGTATACAACATATGCTTATTTATCCACAACGAGATAGTTGAGCTTGGGTCCTTGCATGCTCACACTCATGAAGGAGATGGCATGTCAATTGTTTAGCTCATCCTTCTGTGTGAGCACTGCAACGAGTGAAGTGTTGGAAGTAGAAGTATAAAGCAAGAAATTCTTGTTGAAATTTGGACTATATAGCGCAGGTGCATTTGCTATCGCCTACTTGATATGGGAAAACACGTCCTTTTCCTTCTTTCCCCAGCTGTAGGCTACACCCTTCTTGATCATATCTTGGATAGGTTTAACAATCTGTGCATAATTTGAGATGAACTTCCGAAGTGTGGTGAAGTAAAATTATAAGTGCGGACACGAATGAATTCCTCTAGCCTGATAATGGGTCTAGCCACAACAAATAAATTCTATGGAATATTTCCTTAGGTTAGAATTAATCAAGAGGGCCTACCTCTTGGTCGCTTATTCTGCTTGATGATTTCCTTGCTTGCTTGCTCCAACAATCTCTCACTTCCTTCTTCAAGTTCCTAAAACAAGTAAACAACAACAACACACAAACGTAATAATAGAGAAATTGCAATTCAACCTACATAATAAGCCAAGAACCATCAATACACTAATATCTAATATTACAAAACATGTAGGAAATCAATCGATAGTTGCATATATTAATATCAAAGAGAAATTACAACCATTCATCTTGATGTCGCAGTCTTCCTCTGACAAGACCAAGTTCCCACACACTTCTGCTAGCATTCCATGATGGCTTCAAACAAAAATAGTTTAAAGGCTCCTCCCTTTAGACTTCACTCCAAACCAAACACACTTCTCCCTCACACAAATAGATGGCTGCAGCTAGTAATAGCTTGCTTGTCTAATCAAAATAGTATACTCACATTCATCCAACATTCTAACTAGCTTGTTCTTGGGAAGAAGGGAGGTTTATATAGGAAATATGGATGGGAGATGGATCCTCTTCTCATGGGAGAAGGACTTATTCCTTGAGGTAGTTCCATCATTATATGGGAAAGGAGCCCAAACTGTCATCCTTGACCCCATTTGGCTAAACCATTTACCAAACTTCTTTACAAAGCTTCTAGAACTGGAATAGTGATAATCTCTGCACATTGGCATAGGGAAGACAAAGGTCATTAGCGTCGACCTTGTAAACTGGGAAAAACAAAAGTTTCAGGGAAAATGGTGCAAAAGGGGAATGATCTGCTCATGAAGAGGGATATTATGGGAGTTTCTTCACGAAGGCAAAGCATGCGGGGTTCACTGTAGAGGTCCTCCAAGATCAATGAATGGGGAGTATAGGGACAGTGACAAAATTATGTGTAATAGATGCCCCCTAAAGCATGAAGGCCAAGTTGGAGTGAGGGATGAAATGCATTATAAATCAGCGCGGGGAACTGGTCTGTCGTCAGAAAACCTGCAAGAAAGTACAGATACATATATATAAACTAAGATCTCTGTCAAATGATACATGAATCGTGGCATGGAGGCAACCATCTAGAGAATGATCATGTAAATGGATCAAGGTATGGGCGCAACCATCAAATAATGAGAAGGATCACATATGATAACTCATGGTCTAGTCGCAGCCAGCCATCTGAAAGAGACATGCATATCATCATAACCATGTCACATCACTTCACAACCTGAACTTTTGTGATCTAAGTCTAGGGTCTTACGCTCCAACACGACCCAATAAAAGTATATATCGTAGCATGCGAATAGATGTGTTGACGTTGAACATGCTAGAAGGTCACTTGATTACCAGTCAATGATGTAAACTGTTAACAAGCGCGAGAGAAACCACCAATAATGACAATGGCCCTTAAGGTACTATCGACACAATTCACGGAATGTGAATACAGGAACTAAAGTCGAACACCCCTGAAATCACTTGATCAAAAGCCAATGATGTGAACTTGTCGTCGAGTGCGAAGAACTTGCCATTGAGGCATGCAAGCTCTAAGGAACTGGAAGGGAGTATCTAGGTCAACTTCCTGGATGATGAGTTGAAGTCGACGGAAAGCGATCACATTGAAGGAGGGCCATAATGAATAACACATCATCGACGTGAAATGAGAGGATGTAAAATGAGTTTGGATGATACAGAGAATCAGAGGTAAGTGTAACTGTAGGACAACTCTTGAACATATTAGCGACACAACTGGAAGTTTGGCAGCTTTTGGATCCATAGGATCGGTGGTCATGATGACGTGGCAGAGATCAAATGGAAGGAAAAAATGAACAACCCAAACCCAGGAAGGTCAATGATACTAAGGAGGATGTCCCAACCCGACACGAAGAAAAGAGTGTCATGTTCAAGAGTAAGCTACCGACATGACTCGGTAGATTTCCAAATTTCCCCCCACCATTTCTGGTGAGTAACCCAATTATTTTTTAATTGCAAGCTTGAAGGGGATAGAATATGCTTGCACTGTAAGTTCATCTTTTGGATGAATCCGACCTAGTAAGTTTAATGAGTCCTAGGAAGGAGAATCTCGTGTTTGTCATGGCAAAGAATCCGATGTCGTTTAATAGTTTAACGAGTCTGATAAAGGTGTAACTCGATATATTCTTCATGTTTAGAGAGTTTGAAAAAGACACATAAAAGAAAACTCCACATGGTCCCTTTTTGTACATTTGTGTCTCTCGATCTTCAAAAGGTAGAAAACAATACTTGAGAGAATCACTTGACCATTTCAGTCAAGGAGTATCTTTTTCGTAAATAGTGCCTCCCAACCTGAAAAATGGGTAAACTTACACTAGGCGCACAATGTTTTGCATCCATTAACGAGTTCGAAACGACAAGGGCTCGGCCATATTTCGCCTTTAAAGGGTCGGAAAAGAGCTGAAAGTGAACCCCCCATTTTTATTCTCTTTAACGAGTCAAAAAGGGAAAAATACTCGGCAATCTTTTCATACGAGTTTAACGAGTCGAGAAAAGAGCTGAAATGTGACTCATTGTCATTGTCGAACATCCATCACCTGTTGCTTTACAAGCAAGGCAAAGTGTATTATCGAGTCCTTAAGGACAAATAGGTCGAAAATATTTACAAAACCTGATATTTTCATGAAAAAATGAATAAAAAAGGGGAAAGATAAATATATTTTTACCATTACCATTTTACCTTTGCAGTGAAGAATTTTTACCAACTTTGCCCTAGTTTTTTCAGAGCAGATTACTGGAGATCCGGGAGGCCAATCGACGAGCTGTCAGTTCCAGGTAACAGCCGAAGCCCTGAGCTCCATTTTCATGCCATTCATTTATGTTTTTAGCTATTTTTTAGGATTTTTAGGGAGGTTTTTGAGAAATTTTTTTCTCCCTCGATTGGCGCGATTTTTGGGCATGAGATTGCATTGGCCAAGGGTTATTTGCATAACCATATGCACTGATCAGTGTGACTGTTTCTAAAATAGGTGCACTGATGCCATGGATACGGAAAAATCACCTATCCTCAAAAAATGACTATTAAAACTTGAATTTTATGTGCCAAAATTGATGATTGACTCAAATAAATGGCTTTTGCAGGAGAGAAATTGCCGAAAATGTTGGATTGGAAGGAAATAGAACACGAAGATGTTGACACCTAGGCATTGAAAGATCCAAATTTCTTGGAGGTTTTGAGGGCTTGCGGGCTCCTCAAATTCTTCCTTACACAATGCGGGCCCAGTCCGAGTTGCTTCAATACTTGATAAGCCTTTGGGACATCAATTGCGATATTTTTGTCATTGGGGACCAGGAGCTGGAGTTTACAACTTCAGATATCTACTTCATCACTGGATTGTCTCGTAGAGGGGATCCAATGAACTTGTATGGGTCACGTTTGATCGGGGCAAGCATATATTCCCTGCTTGCCGAACATTGTCCCGAGGCCCTCAAATCCAAGAGTGGGAAGACAAAGATTTCCAATGTCCAGGATTTGACATTGAGGGTGCTTCTATTGACTATCAACAGAGTGGCAGGGTCCGAGGTGGAACATGAGACTAACAAGTCGAAGTTCATTTATGATATTGACTGCACAACTCTTACGGTCTTCAGTTGGGTAGAGGCCATGAATATGAACATCAAGCGCCAGTTGTCCAAGGCCAATGCGGGAAATATGAAGCAATTTGGCTTCAGATCAATACTTGTGACCTTTTTCCTGGAACGAGTACCACTACTCCAATATCAATTGACTGAGGTTTTTCCTCTTGCTCCATGTGATCCGCAGATGGCCCGCTGGAGTCGTTTGATGCCCATGATCACTGGGGTCAGCATATGTCACACCGACTAGCATTCTTCTCATGGCTATGACGACAAAAGATCGTTGTGGAGGATTGGCCGTACAATGACGCTGATTTTTGTGGAGACCCAGATATGCCCTTACCAGATGGATAGGACTTCGATGATGAAGGTACAAATCAAATTTTTTGATTTTGATGTTTTTTAATTGTTTTGATATATGCATACTTATAACATTTCTTTTGTCTATGCAGATGTTGGACCAGAGCGGCCATCCAGGATGTCCCTGATAGCTAGGCGCGTCCCCTATCCTATTGATGCTGTTGCCCCTTATCAGGAAGGAAGCGATAATGAGGAGGAGATCATGAGGAACCTTGAGGGGTTGACTCATGGTATCCCAGAGTATGCTCGGATAGGAGACATGCCTCGGTGGTACCAGAGGCACACAATGGGAGTCTCAGATCGGATCCGATGATCACTGAGTCATGTTGCATAAGCTGTCTTGTGCTATCATGACCACCATGCTGAGTAGTTCCTAGGTCTAGTACTTACATATTTTTTGAGGCTTGCGTGCCACAGATGTACGAGGCCCGTGAGTCGCCGATGTTATTATAGATACACATATTATTTTTTGGGTTCCGATGTATCAAACATTCTCTCTCTCTCTCTCTCTCACACACACACACATAGATATATATGTTGTGTTTTCCTGTCTATTATGGTACAAATAGTTTATCTTATCTTTCGCATGTTTCGTAAATGTCTATCCAACACGTAATTAGCTAATTCATATGTCAATGTATTCATGCGTTTAGGAATATGATGATATCTAATATAATCAAATTATTTCCAATAGACAAATACAGAGATACATTCATAATATTTGAGGGTTCCTAGTGGACTATTTCCCATTGATTTGAAGGACGACAAGTTGTGAATCTAGGTTGACAACCAATTCCCTGATGCCCAGGGTGATGGCTTCTGATAATAGTTTGGTGACCACACTATATTTAGCAATGTTGTTGGTTGTACGACCTAGGAAGATACCTTGAATATCAATCAAATCACCATTAGGGTTGTAGATAGCCCATGCCATGAATGATAGGTTCCGAGTACTTCAGCAAGCACTATCGGTGAAACCAACGTGAGGAGCTGCAGACATCTGCAAATCAAGAAAAACATAGTAAACAGAAAAGCTGTTTGAAAACTATCACACAAAATCACGCTGTACAAAAATGAATCACACACTAATGTACATAAGTAACCATGCAAGATAACCTAAGCATAACAATTTTTGAGGTAAAGCCCGTTTCAGGGCTTATCGAGAGGATTTATTTCATAATCAATGAGTTCATAGGCTCCTTTCTGCAAAACGCATTTTATAATATAGGGCCCATTCCACATAGGTTCGAACTTGCTTGCCCCCATCTTATCCTTAGCTTGGTCGTATAACAGGACCAAATCACCCTTAGAGAAAGCACGAGGGGAGACCGACTGATCGAAATGGGATTTGACCTGTTTATTTTGTGCTTCGATGACCAAGGCAACGAGATAGCAAGTCTCGTCTAGTCATTCTAAATATAAGAGGTGTTCCTCTTGAGGTGATGTTTCGGGGAGGATTTCAATAGCTGAATTGAGCGAAGGAATCTCACATTCGATCGACAATGTTGCTTCCATACCATAGACTGTAGGTTTTAACCCCGTACAGAAATTACCTGCATATGAATTCTAAATCACAGGAAAAATAAAAATACGAGAGAATAACACATAAAACACATATACACAGAGATTTCCCACTGGATCCCAAAACCGAGACTACCAGCTTGATTTTTCATTATATTCCTTTCAATGTTACAATACATATTTATACATGCCGAAGCATCCAATACCATGGACCGAAAACCATCGCGTCCAAAACCATGGACCAAAAAACCATCGCGTCCAAAAAACATGTGCGAAAATCATGCACAAAACCATAGGTAGGTCCGCCCAACCTAACATAGGGTCCAAATCCAAAATTTTCCGGGGTGCTGCCCCGGACCCCATAAAGTGGGGTTACGGGTACCCCTCAAACCCCCTATTAACTATGTGGAAGAATATAACACAACCCAACAATCTCCCACTTGTTGTTTTCTTTCCATAGGGGACCACAGGAGAGCTTAGTCATTTTTCCAGCACTGAAACACCCATTGTTTCTCTACACCAAGAGAACTTCTCAGAGCTAACAGATTTTGTCAATGCATCTACAGTATTCTTCAAAGTGTACACCTTTACCAGCAACACCTTTTTGTCTTCTATCATATCCCTCACAAATTGATACTGAACATCAATGTGCTTTGTCTTTGAATGATAAGAAGGGTTCTTTGCCAAAATTGCACTTTGGCTGTCACAGTCTATCCTTATACCTCCCTGTACTAACCCCATACTTGAACACAATCTCTGCAACCAAACTGCTTCCTTGCTTGCATGAGTGGCTGCCATGTATTCTGCCTCTGTAGTTGATAGTGCCACTACAGATTGTTTCTTACTCATCCAACTGACTGCACCTCCAAATAGGTTAAACACATACCCACTGTAGATCTTCTCTGATCCAGATCTCTAGCCCAGTCTGCATCAACAAAGCCACAGATATCCAACACTCTGTCCAATCCTGGTCTTCCTTGGTAGCACAAACCATAATCACTAGTGCCAGCAAATACCTGAAAACCCGCTTCACTGCTGTCCAGTGCTCCTTCCCTGGTTTTGACATAAACCTGCTCAATACTCCCACTGCATGTGCAATGTCTGGTCTAGTACAGACCATGGCATACATCAAGCTACCGACTTCACTTGCATATGGAACACGGGACATTTCCTCTTCCTCTTCTTTTGTCTTGGGACACTGTTTAGCAGATAACCTCACACGTACAGGAATAGGAACCTTCACCGGTTTACTATCCTGCATATTAAACCTCTGCAATATTGTCTCGACATACTTCCTCTGGTTTAACCAGAGCTTCCTCTTTGCCCGATCTCTTTTAATTTCATGCCCAAATATAGTTTGCAGCGCTGAGATCTTTCATGTCGAATTTGGAGGACAATTGGGTCTTCAAATCCTGGATAATTTCTTTGTCATTTCCAACCAACAACATATCATCCACATATAAGACCAGATAAATAACACGGGCACCAATTAATTTAAAATACACACAATGATCTGCTTTGCTTCTGGTGAAGCCAAGTCCCCGTATAAATGTATCAAATTTCTGATACCACATCCTTGGTGACTGTTTTAACCCATACAGAGACTTCTGTAACTTGCATACCAGTTCTTTCTTACCCTTCGCTGCAAAGCCTTCAGGTTGCTTCATGTAGATTTCCTCTTCCAGATCCCCGTGAAGAAATTTTGTCTTCACATCCATCTGTT